>APFE031147164.1:21043-71981 GCA_000404065.3 Pinus taeda | reverse complement strand
CAAAATAATTAATTGGAAAACTACTATTTATTTTGGCCCATTCAAATTTTTTTATTATAAGTTTTAATCTTCTTACTGCGTGGATATTTGGAACTCTCAAAATAATTAATAGGAAAACTACTATTTATTTGGGCCTGATAAGTAAAACTTACTATTTATTTGGGCCACCTATAAAGTAAAACTTGACTATTTATTTAAATATGATATAAAATGCATTTATATCTTTTATTATTTAATAAAGATTATATAGTGGCATTGTAAGTGACTATTTATTTAAACATGATATAAAATGCATTTATACCTTTTTTTATTTATTTAATAAAGATTATATAGTGGAATTGTAAGTTAGGCAAAACTTGATTATTAATTTAAATATGATATAAAATGCATTTATATATTTTTTTAATAAAAATTGCTATATAGTGGCATTGTAAGTTAAAACATGAGCTTAAATATCTAACTTTCCATTAAAGTTTCACCGTAATGCCCATAATTTTAATCATGGGCAGATTTTATGCTTCATGGCAAATTTTATGCTTAAAAATTTAGATTAGTACATAATAGTAACATAATAAATATGTGTCAAAAACTCCAGCCTCCCACACTTCAAAATAATATTACCAAGAAAGAATAAGAGGAATAATCAAAAACTCCAGCCTCCCCTACTTCAAAATAATATTACCACTTTAAAATTTGAATATTACCACTTCAAAATAATATTACCATGAAAGAAAGAATACAGAAGAATAATAAGTCTATGTAAAAACTCCAGCCTCCCACATTTCAAAATAATATTACCAAGAAAGAATACATAGGAATAATACAAAGGAATTCCTTTTCATGGATAGAGGTTTAATAAATTAATAAGACTCTTCAAAAAAAATTCAGAACAAAACAAAACCCTACAAAAGTTTTAGTTTAATGGAATCATAGAAGGAAATATAACATACGTGGGATGGATTTTACGCCATGTCAGCAAAGGACTGCGGTCTTTGCTTCTAAGCAAAGGACTCCGATCTCTGCTTCTTGACATTCTGTTGAGGAGGGCATAGTGGCGGTGAAAATATCTGCAATAGTGATTTCTTGGTACCCAATTTGCCCTTTTGTAAACCCGTACTACCCACTTATTTTATCTTCCAAACGACAAAATTCTTCAGAACCCCGACTAACAAATCTCAGATAACAATTGCAATCAACAGGGTGAGAATATTTCACAAGCATTCTCAATCCATATGAATGCCTTTCACCATGCATAACCACACAGAATGGAAATTATAAACTCACAGAACGGAGAAGAAATAATAATCGCCTTTAAATAGAATCCAAACTTAGAGTTGATAATACAATTCCATATGAAAATAAGAGTCTGTTAACAGGATTGTTTACAGGAAAACTATCTCCAAAACATGTATGTTCATGAAAATAAGAGTCTGTTAACAGGATTGTTTGCAGGGAAACTATCTGGAAAACACGTATATTCATTCTAACATTTACGAGAACCCAAAAATATTAAAAAGATAAAACCCTTAACTATGGCCAGTACTTATCTACTAATTTTCAAAACATAATCCCTAGAAATAGACTCACATGAATATTACATTAATGCAAACAATCAAGGATGGGAGCTCCGGATGTTAGGGAGAAAGTCAAGGTCGCTGAGCTTCTTCGGCTTTTCTTCTCCAAGACGACGAGATATGAAACCACTGGACTTTATCTTCATCTCAACTGCCTAAAAGCCGACCTGGCACACCACCCAAAGCCTTCAATTGTTCTAGCACCAGAGCCTTCCATCGTCTTGTCTCCTCCATGGATGTTAAGTGGCTAAAAATCGAGCCTTCCCCCTTTATATCAGACACCGTATCTTCCAATTTGACACCATTGTGGGCTTTACTGAAGGGATCCTTTATAATCTCATGGGTGAACTGCAAATTTCGGGGATCGCAAATGTCGTGGGTTTGCGGGCCATCCCAGTCCTCTTCCTTGGCGAATATTGTTGGGATCATACTGAAATTAACATTTGCACTGCTTGATTTCCTTTCCAAAAGAGAAATTACGGAAATGAAGGAATCGATCAAGAAGATGTTTAGTTAGAATTTATATGGAAACCCTAGAGAAAAGGAAAGCAACGAAGCCCGTGTTTTGTTCCAGATTTGTGAGCAGGGTGTCTAGGATATGCACAAAAGGATTGTCGATTTGGAATTGGCAGTAAATATTATGCCATTGAGAGAGTCTCAATGGTGCACCATAAAACTCATATTCAGTGCCATAAACTCCACAAAACACTGAAACGGATTGTCCTGGAACTCCTACCTAAAATACTCCGATGTAAAACGAGTGGCACAGATGTCGATTGGAGATGAGAAAAAGCGATGCGAGCGGCAACTTCCAGGTACAGAGATCGACACCTGCAAACGCTGTGACTTCCAGGGATCGACACGGAAAACCCAACACTTAACAGAAATGTCACAGATGTCGAGTTTAAATCGAAAAGGTAGACGAAAACCCTGATTCAAAAGGAAGGCCTAACAGCCTAACTATTTTCAATTCGACGACAAACTCTATTTCAATCGTCTAACACTAAAATCAACGGTCGATAAGGGTACCGGTGGCTTGGGAGGGGAGTTCTTCCCAGAGGGAATGCCTTACGACGTAATTATACATTCCGAGTATTCCGAGTTTAGTGAATTTCCATTTACCTCTTTGTTGTTGGTAATTAACTTAATACTGGTTGTATGAATTAGATGGCTCAAATTATTTTAATCGTCTAACACCTTAAATTAAGGGCACACAAATATAGCCATAATCTGAGAAGGGAGTTTTTTTCAGAAAGAAACGCCTTACAGTGTAAATATTTAAATAAGCTTTGTTACAATACCATGGGTCAATACCACATGTTTAAAAAATTCTAACTCATTTCACATGACATTCATATCACATTTTTTTAAATCAAATTCAACAAAAAAGACATAACTACTTTAGAAATAAAATTCAACCTTTAATTTGTATATATTACTAAGAATATTCTATGAAAGTTAAATCTTTACCATCAAATTAATAATTATTGATAATTAAATTAAAATTTTGGAAGCTGATTCCAAATTGCTTATAATTAGAAAACTTCAAAATAATATATATATATATATATATATATATAATATTTAATATTTATTTATGAAATGATTATGATGAGTTTATATTGAATATATTTTTATAATAACTTGGAACCTCTCACTTTTTACTTTAAAAAATTTATGATTTACCCGGGTAGTAGGTGAAATGCCCAATTTTTTTCCCTAAAATGTATTGTGGAGAAAAATTACATGATAATAAAGTTTACGTGCTTTCATTTTCTCCCATGTGAATGTATGGGACAACTGATGTCTCACTTCATCGTTCTTAAGATACATTAGGGGTCGTGGCTTATGATAGTATCTTTCATACAATCTTATAGTAAAAATCCATTTGTTAAATCCATTTTAACAAATGATATGTATGAAATAAAGAGGATGTCTTTAACTACCAATTCTAAGAATCAACCACTTAAATTAAGTTGAAAACTTGTAACCTTTCTTCACAACACAATAAATATATGGAGAGGTTGTCACGGTTAGTATTACTAAGAAGGATTTAGGGAGTGGGATTTGAATCCACAAACTTTTTAACGGAAACCAACCTTGATTGAAGATGGATCCTTTAAAATAACAAATTGTAAGGTATATTGCATTTTGATTTTATAATTTCCCTAGTACTTATAGGTCATTAGTAGGATAACTGCAACTTTAATTCTCTTTTCCTCCTTTCTTATTGGAACAAGATTTTTACATCATTATTAATCAATTTGTTTGTTTAGATGATCATATTTTACATGTTTGTAATTGAAATCAATTCCTTTTTACTTGTAATTACTTTGATAGGGTTAGTGGGTTAGTTAGGTGTTGATATGATAACATAGTTCATGTCATTTTTTAATAATATAGATATTTGGGATCCTGGTATAAAGCTGAAAATATGTATTATGATAAATTTTGTAAATTTTTTAGGTGGTAATTCAAATTTCTTGATATGATAAATCTCTAGTGAGTTTCTTTTTGTATTATGTTATAATTAGAATTAAGAGTTTCTTATATAAGTGCACTCGTTGCATTATGTTATAATTAGAATTAAGAGTTTTCGGGCTACATCGGTGGGCATACCACCACAACATTAAAAAATAAGAGGGTAGTTCTTAAAGTTGACATAAGTATCAAAGGGAGTAAGAAGGAAATTGAATAAGTTATGTATTAAGATTTCATTTGATGTTTTAGCTAGGTTTTGTTTGATTTTTAGTGGGTACATTATTCAAGTCTTATACATTTATTTTGTAATTAGAAAGTGAAAGAAAGATTACCTCTTGGTTAAAGTACATGAGATTACCTCTGGGTTAAAATATACTTTTGGATTTAATAATTTCTTTGATTTTGATTTTATGATAACATGCTCATGTCGTTTTTTAATGGATATTTGGGATCTTGGGATAAAGTTGAAAAGATCGATTATGAAAACTTTCTATTCTTTTGTAAAAAAAATTAGGTGGTAATATAAATTTCTTGACATGATAAATCTCTAGTGATTTTCTTATATAAGTGCACTTGTTGTATTATATAATAATTAGAATAAAGAGTTTTTGGGCCACATAGGCGGGCATACCACTACAACGCTGAAGAAATAAGAGCTTAGTCTTAAAGGTAACATGAGTATAAAAGGGAGGAAGAAGGAAATTGAACAAATTAATTATTAAGATTTAATTTTATGTTTTAGCTAGGGCTTGTTTGATTTTTAATGGGTATGTTATCCAAGTCTTATAGGTTTCATTTATAACGATGAAGTGAAAGAGAGATTACCTCTTGGTTAAAATACATGATCTCAATAGAAATTATGTAACCACCCTTCCCACATTTACCCAATTTCACAAGCTCACCACGATAAACATGAGACGAGTGTCACTATGACATGACGCAACCTCCAAGTTCCATTTAAGGAAGTGGGGCCTATAAATTGAACACATACTGGAATCACACAAGGACTACAAACCACTCAAAAGTTGAACAACCACCTAAGGTGAGCAATCCCTGAGTTGGAACCCTTTTTATTTGACCTAGAACCCCAACCACATGGACAACAAGGTAAGGGTGTGGTTATCAAAAGGCGAAACCACCTCAACCCTCATTCACAATGATTACACCTCTATATTCTGGAAATCACTAACATCAACCAGATCGGTCTCTACCCAAGGTATCTAGGGCTCCAAGAATTAGTAACTCAACCCACAAGTTTCTAGGGCCCTAGAGCACCTATTCCAACCACGTCTCCATGGACTAATAACTCAACCCACCAAGGGTTCCAAAGTGTTTGTCCCAACCAACGACTCCATGAACTAATAACTCAAGCCAAACTATTCCAAGGCTTCCAGAGCATTTGATCCAACCAACAACCATAGGGAACATGAGCATCAACCAGAAAAATGACAAGTGGAAAAAAACCCACAACATCATGGCTATCCAGGAAATGACAAGGCAAGTCTAGAACCATTATCAATCCAGGAAAATCTCCATGGCAATGACAAAACACAACCAAAGAAGCACATGCATATACCATGCATAGAGAAATGAGAAAGTGAATCGCGCATGCAACCTATTACCTGGAAATAAATCTAGTTGTAGTTGTTGAGCCGACTGTTTCCTTGCACTCCCTGCTTTCCTTTTCCTTCTTTCATTAAATCCAAGTGAATGCTAGAGTGCTCCAATAATGCTCCAAGACTTCTTTAAGTGTGTAAGAGAATGAGAGAGAAAAGCTAAACTGACCAGATTCTCTGGAGCCTTTTTATCATTGATGCCTTTATTTTCTTCATTTTCCTTCATTTTTCCTCTAATTCCCCTTGCATGCAAATATGTGTCCCTTCATCTTCCTTTTCTCTTATTTTCCTTTATTTTCATAAATAAAATGCCATTTATTACCACTTTTCCTTTTCCAATTTCCATAACCATTATTAATCACAAGTGATACTCACTATAATGTTTTTCCCAACGTTCGTCTTGGAATATGTGTCCCATGATCTTGGTTTTATTTTATTTACATAGAAAATAAACCAGGGAACTCCTCCCCCTTGGGGTAATACCATCCTCAGTGTTTAATGACATTTATAACTAGCAAACACATGCTTCCCATGGAGCTTTACAAACGAGCTCAATGCAACATTTACATCATACCAAACTGTTGAAACCATGAACACCATACTACTTACTGGAGCTTTATAACAGAACTCATTGCAGTTATATAATACAAATATTCATAAACATAAACCAAAAATCATAAATCAAACACATATTCTCAAGCAACAAATAAGGAAGAATACATAGCCTGCATATTATCATCCATCTCCCATGTAGCTTCATCGAGCCCAAAATTCTTCCACTGCACTTTAACTTACTCAATTGCTCAGCTCCAGAGCATGAGTTGTTTCCGCTACAAAATTCACTGATGTTCTAGCTATAATTCTCCCTTTGGCTCCACCTGCAATACAAACCAATCAATCACATTATCATCATCCTAGACATACTTCTTAAGTAATGAAACTTCGAATACATCATCGACTTTCACTGTTGGCGGTGGTGCAAGTCTGTAGGCCACTAGTCTAATCCTCTCAAGGATATAAAAAGTCCCACAATAACGAGGTGCCATCTTGCCACATGTTCCAATCCTCAAATATCTCCTCTTGGGATTGATGCGCAAGTACACACGCTCCCCAACCTAAAACTCCTTGAATGTTCTATTCTGATCTGTATAGCTCTTTTACATGTCCTGTGTTTCCTTTAAATTCCTTTTAATAAATTTCATCTCCTGTTCCATCTCATCCAACATATCCGGTCCAAACAATACCCTATTCATTAGATTGCTCCAACTGATAAGATTATTACAACTCCACCTATAAATAACCTCAAATGGACTCATCTTCAAGGATTTATGATGACCATTGTTGTATGCAAACTCTACCAGCGGGAGATACTCTTCCCACTTCATCTATTGATAAATGACATACATCCTCAACATGTCTTCAAGAATCCTATTAACCTTCTTTGTCTGTCCATTTGTCTGTGGATGATAAGTTGTACTGAAATCTAGATTTGTCTCAAAGCCTGCAAACAACTCCTTCCAAAACGTGGAAGTGAACTTGAAATCTATATCTGATATAATAGTCTTGGGAACACCATACAACATCCCTATCTCCCTGATGAAGATCTGAGTTACCTCACTAGCTAAATTCATAGACTTAACTGCAATGAAGTGAGCAACCTTACTTAACTTGTCAACCACAACCATGATGAAATCATGTTGCTTCGATGTCCTCGACAAACCTGTAATGAAGTTCATTGAAATGAACTCCAATTTCCACTCTGGAATCATAATAGGTTGTAATAAACCACCTATATGCTTACATTATTCGTTTACCTACTGATAGTCGAAACATCTCACAACAAGCTCACCAATCTTTTCTTCAAGTTTGGCCAATGATATAATTTCTTAATTGTTGTCAATGTCCTCTGATATCCTGGGTGACCTTAATATGGTTTGACATGAAACTCCCTTAAGATAAGATTGTTGATCTCACTGCTATCCAACACATAAATCTTGTTCCTGAATCTCACCAAGCCTTCTACCATGAGGTGATACTCCTCATCCCTATCACCTACGCCTTGCTGATGTAACCCATGCTTCAACTGCTAGTACCTATCATCATGTTGTCCTTCTTGTAAGATTTTCTCCTACAAGTATGTCCCATAAGAACTTACTGCTGCAACATTATTCACCTACACTCTGCTACAAAGAGCATCTACAACCCTTTTCTTCTTACCCTTAATGTAATTGACTCAAAGTTGAACTCACTGAGGGTAGCCAACCATCTAGCTTGTTTGGCATTCAGATTGGGTTGGTCAAATAAGCACCTTAGTCCACTATGATCACTCATCAAGATGAATCTCCTCCCAAGAAGATAATGTCTCCACATCTTCAATGCATGAATGATAGTTTCCAACTCGAGAGCATGAGTCACTTAGTTCTGCTCCTGCTCATTCAACTTCCTTGACTCATAATATACCACTTGTCCTTCCTACATCAAGACTCCACAAAGTCCATCCTTGCAAGCATCTATACATACCACAAACTATTTGTCAACATCTTCAATATTCAAAGTCAGAGCATTCATAAGAAAATGATTCAACTGCTCAAAACTAGTTGCACGCTCCTCATTCCATTCAAAATTATTCACTTTTATCTACAAGTATGTAATAGGATAGGAAATATGTGAGAAGTTCTTGATGAACCTCTTCTAATAACCTACTAGTCCCATAAATGATCTGACCTCATCCACATTCCTTGGAGTTTTCCACTCCATATCCTTAATATTTTTCGTGTCCATTGTTATACCTTACTTGGAAACAACATGTCCCAAGTAATGAACTTTTGTCTGAAAGAAACTACACTTGCTAAGATTGGCATACAAATGATTCTCTCTTAATAATTTCAACATTACTACTAGGTGCTCTACATACTCTTCCTAATTCTTAGAATATATCAATATATCATCAATGAACACTATCACAAACTTGTCCAAATAAGGACACAACACACTATTCGTCAAACACATGAAAATATCTGGAGCATTAGTAAGACCAAATGGAACCACCACAAACTCATAATGCCCATACCTGGTACAAAATGTTGTCTTGTAGATGTCCTCTTCTTTGATTCACACCTGATGATATCTTGATCTCAAGTCAATATTTGCGAACACTACTACTCCTTTCAACTGATCAAATAAATCATTGATCCACAACAGAGGATACCTTTTCTTAATAGTCAACTTGTACAACTGCCTATAATCAATGCATAACCTGAGAGTACCATCCTTCTTCTTTACAAGCAACATTGGTGCACCCCAAGGTGACACACTTGGCCATATGTATCATTTATCAATCATTTCCTTAAGCTGTAACTTCAATTCCACCAACTCTGGAGTACTCATTATGTAAGGTGCCTTTGATGTTGATGTTGCTCCCAGAATCAACTAAATATAAAATTCCACTTCCCTATGAGGATGAAACTCTGAAATTTCTACAGGAAACACATCCCAAAGTTGTTTCAAAATAAGATGGCTCTTTAAGACTTCATAATCCTCAACATCCTTCCCTTTGTCACTGGAAATATGAACTGCAAATAATACACATCCTTTCCTACAACTGCACTTTTCATGCATAGTTGTAACCATTCTCACTAATGTAGGCTTCTTCTTTCCCTCCAAGATTCTTCTTTCCCCTCATTATCCAAGAACTCAGTAGCCTTATCATAACAATCTACCTTAGTCCTGTGAATGATCAACAAATCCATGCCCAAAATAATATTGTATGATCCCAAAGGAAGCGCATTTAGATGTGCTAATGTAGACATACCATTTAGCTCAAATTCACGAACTATCATCGAATGATGAAATATTTTCTTGGTCCTTGTAGCCAATTGCACCAACCAAGATTCCACATGCACTTCTTTATTCAAGATACACTTATTCAGTAGGTCAGGACCGATATAAGTATAGTTAGATCCATGATCAATCAAAATAGAAGTAACTTTATCACAAAGATTACCTTCCATCTCGATAATAGATGCCTGGTGAACAACTCTCCGATTAATATCTACTATTGCATAAATCCAAGGAATACATTGTACAACATGTCCAAATATTTGTGTCTCTTGAGCATTTTAAATATGAGGTCTTCCACCCTGATGTTGTGGACAATCTCTCTTGTGATGCTCTCCACCACAAGTCCAACATTGCAAAGGCTTCCTACCATCACCTTTGTTTTTCTCCTCAAGCTGTGACCCATGTCCTTTTTTAATTGCATTGAACTTCTTGTAAAATGCTACATTCTCCTTGTTACCTACACCCCGAGGTCTCCCTCATTTCTTATCCCACATTCCTTTATTCTTTTCATTCCCTTTCCAATCATTTGTAGGCTCAAATTCACGCTTAGACTGCTCATGATAATGCTTAAACTTTCCAGTAACTTCCTCCATTGACCAAGGTTCATCACACTCAATCTAATCTTTAAATGTTAAAGGAAGCCCATTGATGAATCTTTGAACCTTTGTCTTCTCATCCTTAAGATATGGTACATAACTCAATAACTCCAAAAACTTGGTCATATACTCTTCATCTATCATAGACCCCATATTAAGCTCATTGAACACCTTATCCTTTCAATCGTAGTATCTCTACGAAAAGTACTTCTCTCAAAAAAGTCTTTTAAACTCATGCCAAATTCACTCATATATCTTGATGCCTCTGACACGCTTCACATATTCGCACTAGATATCCAATTTTCCCTTAAGACTGAAAATAACTATCAGGGCTTTCATATTCTCTATACAATCACGAAATTCGAAGAAATTCATGCTTGTTCATATTCCAGTTTCTTCATATCTCCATCAAATGTAAGAGGTTTGGATTTCTTGAACTCATCTATCAAGTACTAATTCTCACTCTACCTATAAGGATGATAATAGTGATGGCCATGATGTCTCTTTGATCCTGAACTCTAATAGAACCCATAACCACTACCTCTCTTGTCAGATGTATCCATCCATATGCCACCTCTAACTATGTCATCCATGTTCGACCTGTGCCCTCCATGAGACCTGCTACCATATGCTCTATTTTTCCTTTCCTCCTATCCATAATTGATTCTTAACTATCCATGTCTTTGCAAATCCGATAAGCTTTGAAAGATCACTACATTTACCTCTGTTTGATTTTCCTAAGCTCTAGCAAGATTTTCCTGTGACTAGATTATCTTGTCATTATCTGCCTTACAAATTCTGATTTCTACCATTAGACTTCTCAACATGCCTAGTAAATTAAGAGAATAATCATATTCTTTTTTCTCAACTAATATGCAAGGAGAGTGACGTGAACTGTAATCCACCATTCTACTCATCATCTTTGATCTTCTACTTCCCGCAAACATGTCATGTTAGATAAACCAAATATAAACATAATAAAAATCATACCTTAGTGAAGTTCAGGGGAGGCTATCTCGTCTACACAATCAATCTAGATTAACACGATATATATACATTATGACACTAAAAAATCAACATCATTAATATCAACATCATAACATACCAACATCATCATGATGACATAAAACTACAACAATGACCATCACTATGCATGTATAACAAACATATCGACAACTAACATGCACACATAACAATCACATCTAGCCCATCGAGTCCAAGTGTTTGAACTTGGAAGCTCCGATACCAATTTGTAACCGCCCCTCCCACATTTACCCAATTTCACAAGCTTGTTAGGGTAAACATGAGATGAGTGTCACTATGACATGACCTGACCTCCAAGTTCTAGTTAAGGAAGTGGGGCCTAGAAATTGAACACATACTGACATCCCACAGGGACTACAAATCACTTAGAAGATAAGAAACCACCCCAGGTGATCAATCCCTAACATAGAACCTTTTTTCTCTAACCTGGCACCCCAACCGCACACATAAGAAGGCAAGGATGTGGTTATAAGCCTCCAACTGCATACAAAAGACTCCTTCCATGGGATTATGGCCTAAATCTTTTAGTTCCAAGCATGCATTTTTAGGATATATGCCACCTTTTCAGGCCATCTTCCAAACCACTGCCCAAAATTTGCTAAAACTTTCCAGAATCATAGTTTACATGATTGCATTGCCAAACATTCAAACTTGAAGTAAGAACTTGATCTAGACTTCCTAATCCATAACAAATATTTCATCAAACATATGGAAAACATGTAAGCTACAGGTCATGAATGCATATCTGATCATAAACTGATAGTATTCCTTTGATAATCACTGAGAAGGCTCTAAACCCTCTCTAGCTAGATGCAACAACACTTGTTAGTCCATATATTCATCAACCACTCGACAACTTAACAAATCATGACAATATCCATAAATAACATACATCATATAACTAGCATATAACCAACAAATAATTAACATTGAAACCATGTCAATCTCACCATCATCTAGTGGTGATTCCAAATCATCCCCTCCTTCCTCATGTGCTTCAGTTTGATATTTTGCTTTAGAAAAAGGAGAGAATTGGTTTTCCTGAACTTCCATAGTTTCTTCGGCATGCTCCTTTGGATCATCCTCTAAGTAGAATGGTGTCTTAATAGGATCTTGTTGATCTTTTCTTTCCCTCTGCAAGAGCTGGAAGGGGGGTATCCTATACTAAGGATTGAAACTTTGGTTAAGAGCTAGTTGGTTATGTCTAGGAGGGTTCTTGTTATCCAATTCCAGTTTCACCATCTTGTTAGATAGGTTTATTATCAGTTTATTCATTTCCTTGAGCCTCTACTATGAAGTTTCCTTTCCTTGGTTTGAGAACTGGCTTCCTCCTTTCCTTTTCTCCTATCTCCATGATCAGTTCTATCTCTCCACTTCCCAGTAGAGGTAAAATTTTCCTCAACTTCTAAAGCATCTATTTGGATCCTGTCCAAGGAGTGAGACTTCCTTTCTTTGAGAGTGAAACCAAAATCAGGCTCAAAATCCCCCAAAAAAACCACTTTAGCAGTAACTTATGGAGGTTTGAATTCAGTAGGAAGACTATTATACAATTTGTTAAACCTCTTTATGAATTTAGACACATCTACATTATGTTTTTCCCTCATGGCATTAAATTTAGTGAGGATATACCCATGGTCCCTCTTCTCCCCCTATTTTTGCATGAAAGAATTCTCCAGTTCCTCCCAAGTAGAGATTGAAACATTAGGTAGGGCCTTAAACCATTTCATGACTTCCCCATCTAGAGACTGAACAAAAAGTCTTAACACCAAATCTAGGTGTTTCACATGAATGTTTTCAACAAATGCATAGAAAAATTATATATGTCATTGTGTTGAAATGTCATCTTCTCCTGTGAATCTTGGTAAGAGCTTAAGATAGTCTTGTGGCATACCATTCAAGGGTTTTGGAAAGTCCAATGGAGCATACATAGGAGAAATCCTGGGACAACCATGTTGAGCAAGGGAGGTGGTAGGAGGTTTATGACAATTCCTTGTAGAGGGATTATCTAAGTGGCAACTGTTGGGCGTGGGATCCCCCAAGGGTAGTTTTGGGGCTTAAAGCCCAGATTTTGGTCCAATCTTGTAATCCAAATGTAAAGACTCCGCATTTTGTGGTCGTGGAGTGAGTAGATGTTAAAGAGTCATAGGTCATAGGTTTGTCCGCCCTTACTTCGAAAATGTAATGTTTGTTGTAGAAGATCTACCCATGGTCCACAGACCATGGGATTGTATAAATAGAGCTAAGCTCTAAGTAGTTAGAGCAGATAATTGAATAATGAAATCAAGAAAGATGTGATGTAGGAGAGATAGCTCTAAGTAGAAGTCTAAGTTTTGGGTCGTAGCGTAGGTAGGGGCTCTATAGCTGAGTGCACAGGGGCCTAGAAGTCTACAGCTGAGTGCACAGACCCCTGCAGCTGAGTGCGCAGGGCAAGTCGAGTCTGTAATTGTTCAGAATTATCAATAAAGAGAAGTATTCTACAATAACTGCATCTTTATTTCCTTCTATGCATCTTGTTATGTTGAGTATGAATTTCACTGATAATACTTATACGATGCGCGATTATATGTAAATTTATTGGTTAAGTGAATGCAAGTAAGAACATTTGTTTACACGAAGCTAACTAAGATCTATTAATAAGACAAGTAAGATACTTAACGTAGTTTGGGAAATATCATAGCTCACTGCCCTAGCAATGCGAAAGTATATCAGCCCCTAGTTAGGTCTACATGAAAACTGATTGTATCCTTCTGTGAAGGTACTAAAAGGTGGAACTGAGGGCTAAGCAACCTGTGCATAGGTAGGTATAGCTGGGATAAACCGACATCACATCCATCTCAAGTGTGCGAAAACTTGGTTCCAGCATCCCCACATACTGCTTCAGGTGAGACTTTAGTCAGCACTCCATGGGCTAATGCCGAAAGGGCCAGTAGTGGAGGGATTTGTTTGGCTAACTAACGTTGAACCTGGGTTAGGCCCCCATAAGCCAACAAATGATTCCGTTGCTGGGACAAGAATTTGCATGAGAGATGTGTGATTTCGTATCACTGGAATCCAACTAAGAAAGAAATCGAAGGCTAGTTGGAAAAAAGGATTCACGAGTTCGCGGCACAAGAAAACAGAAGCCCGTGACTTTCAAAAGAACAATGGCTGGACCAATTCCTTGTATAGAGATCCATGAAATATTTTTCGCCTCTTTCCCTAATGAGCTATACAAGTGGATCGTGAAGCTAGGAGATAGCCAAGGAAGGTGGAAACTTGACGGTCCTATTGTGTGGACCCCAGAGCTAGTGCGAAGGTTGGAAGCATCGGAGGATAAGATCATGTGCATTGTCGATCATTGACTCCATCGTATCATAGGAGGATTTGTTACTGAATTAACAGTTGATACCTCAGTCAGCTATAGCGAGATAGGGAAACGCTTTTTCAAAGGACCTTGAGGTAAGTACGTTAAATATTTGAATACTTGGATTAAAATTTTGTTGTATGAAAAATGGGTTATGCAGCTACCTTGATGTTTGGGACTACATAAAGTAGAAAAAGTTATAGAAATGAAGGAAATAAGGATCTGGAGTATAGCCCCTTGATTTCGCCACCGCGAAGGGACGAAGAAGGGATAGCGAAGGTCTCTTCGCAAAGTGCTATTCAGTTGATAAGACAGGGATTTCCGCAAATACCACCTCTGCCCACACCACTTCCATCTTCACTGCCATCACCTCCAACTTCACCTGTACCACCTCCACCACCACCGCGATTCAGTATGACAAGCACAGTGAAGCTGCCTTTGTTCAAAGGCTTGGGAAATGATGATCCAAACCAATTCTAGTTCATTGTAAGGGCTGTATGGGAAGCTCAAGGTGTTACAGATGATCACATAAAGAAGGTACCATTGGTTAGTGCTCTGCAAGATCGCACGCTAACCTGGTATATTAAGTACTCCAGCAATAACCTGAATGCTAGAGTAGCGGACATCCAACCAGCACTGAATATGGAATTTAGAAGGCCTAAATTTAAAGAGCAGTCGATTGTGGGATTCAAAGAGATCATGATGCTACCAGGTGAGATACCTTGGGAAATAGATCAGAGGCTGAAATGTATTATCCACAAAGCTAACATGAATTTGATAGATGGACAACATCACGAGTGGTTTGTGGCTTCACTACTACCACACTTAAGGAGTGCGATGTCGCAGTAGAAGATAACAACTCAAGTAGAGACCTTGGAGATTTCCATGAGACTACATGAGACCCTAATGCAAGATCCTAACCTAGGAATTCAACAAATCCATGCACAACTGAAGAATTTGTGCCTTGATATGCAAAGTCTGAAGCAGGATAGGACGGTTTGACCAGAGGTACGCGAAGAGGTATGGTGCATGAAATTCAAGAGTTAGGGTCATGACAAAGACCCCTACCTAGTGTTTACAAATTACCTTGCAAGAGGAGGACTGATGCCTTTAAGGTTGGAAGCTCAAGCAGGACCTAGTGCGACGCCTGCTTTACGGTGTGTTATTTGTCAAGTAGCAAGAAAACATGCCACAGATAACTACCATTTGATACAGAAGTATGTGCAAACACATCAACAATTGTTCTACAACTTTTGCAGATCAGTGGAACATGATGAGCATACTTGCAGGAGCTATGAATTGATGGTGGATAGAACTCCCGCCTACAGGGTTTAGGCCGAAACGTGGCCCCTTGACCAGAATTTCAAGATGTTACAAATAGGATTTCGAGGCGCATATGAGGTTGAGGACATTTGATTTGCTACAATTACGGAGGGACAGGACACTATGACCACAATTGCACTAATCCAATGTGCCAGTCATGCAAGTACTGCACGCAGTTTGATCATGAAACAGAAGATTGTCCTATGCTGATAGCTAGGATACATGAAAAAGGGGTGCTATCACCTCCCTCAACTCAGAACCTGCAGATGATGAGATTTGAACCGCACGAGGCAGATCTGAAAGTAAATATAGTGCTCTGAAGTGGAATCGCGATAGGAGATGACAAGGGGAAACAACCGAAAGATAGTACATGGGTTCACAAAGCCCTGACCAAAGAGGCCGAGTTTGATTTGGAGCACGCTTGTGAAACATTCATGGAAGCTAAGAAAAGCTTCACTGAGGCCTCCACTTCAGGAAGCAAGGATAAGCCTAAGCCGGAGATGGATCCCTCTATGCTTAAAACTTTCTTGGAAACCTGTATGAAGTTACTACGCGACAGTAAGGCTGTGAAAGGGTTACAGGTTATCAATAGATGTGCTGGGACTGCGCTAGGTGAACTGTGTATAGTCCACAAGATCAGAAAGCATAAGACAAGGATGGGGCGTGAAATGAGATTCACTGCATAGATCAGAGAATACGAAATGGATCAAGTCATTCTGGATTTGGGATTAGATGTGAATGTTCTACCGAAATAGACATGGGAGAG
Organism: Pinus taeda; assembly: GCA_000404065.3. NCBI lineage: Eukaryota > Viridiplantae > Streptophyta > Pinopsida > Pinales > Pinaceae > Pinus > Pinus taeda. The sequence goes on along the minus strand of APFE031147164.1, from coordinate 55,398 downwards.
AATGGGGAGACCTACGCTACAATGGTCTTCAATTTAGTTGAGGATGGTGAACCAGCATAAAATCATACCCATGGGGCGGTTGCAGGGAGTGACCATGGATATTGAGGGAGCGAGCGCATTGGTAGATTTTGAAGTAATAGAGATTGTTGAGGACAACAATCCCTACCCTGCACTCCTAGGAATTGATTATGCTACTGATATGAATAGGGTAATCAATCTGAAGAAGCAAAAAATGATCTTTGAGAAGAAATCACAACGCGTAATAATACCTCTGGATCCTGCTAAATGATTGTGCTACACGGAACCAGTACGCAATTATGAGAGTGATGATGATATGGATTGAATATATAAGATAACAGTGTGAGACAAAGACTGGGTGAATCCCACCATGTATGGATGGATCACATGGGTTCATGAGAGTTCCTGCACTTCAAACTTCGACGAAGAAATATAACGTTGGTAGAATCGGTTACATGAGGTAACTATGTTGAATTGCAACATGATGACCTGGTCGCTGCATTGTGTATCGTCAGAGGTAAGAAACCTACCTATTTATGATGGTATAAATGAGGTAGATATCTTTTTGGATGCATCTGAAAGAGATATGCTAGAAAAGAAAGACTTCCAGGCCTTGTACTGGGCACTGCTTGCTATGCCCACAAGATGGTGGGGTACGCACAAGGGAAGTTTTGATGATTGGCGTGAATGTAGGAAAATGATGTGAACACGATTTGGGAAGCCTAAGATGCGATTGACAGACAAGTACGATGGGCAGAATGATCCACGTGCACATCTAGCCAAATGGACGCAAGCTTATGGAGAAAAGCCACAACCTGAGTGGGTTCACCTATTCTGTCATACCCAGGATGTTATCCCAATGAATTGGTATGTAGAAATAGAGCTTCGCCATGGGATAGGTGAATGGGATATCCCGCGTAAGGGATTCATGATAGCATTCAGTTTTGAGGACAGATTTGACAGCATTGATGAAGCTCTACAAGAGGTGAAAGTAGCCATCTTCAGGATACCGCAGTATCCTTTAAACCTGACACACCCTGAATGGGCTACTCAACTGACTCATGCATTGGAATGTTATAATGTAACTACTGAAGAAGAGGATGAGGATTCACGGAAGATTAACATTCTAGAAATAAAAGGCCACCGCAAGGTTCAGGGACCACAAATTGAAAACCCTTATATAACCGCCCCAGTGAAAACTAGACAGGTGAACATTGGTACAGAGGAAGAACCCAAGTTCACGAATATTGGAGACTACTGGGATGATGCGACGATGGATAAGGTCGCTAAATTACTTCGTGAATATTAGGAATTATTTCCTACCAAGTATACGGATTTGAAAGGAATAATCAGAGAATGGGGAGTGATGAAGATCACGCTAAAGCCCGATGCGAAGCCAGTTACGCAAAGGCCTTACTGCCTAAATCTGAAATACAAAGAGAAGGTCTGCTTAGAGCTAGAAAAATGCTAGCAGCAGGCATCATTGAGCCTATGGAAGAATCTGATTAGGTAAGCCCTATGGTGGTGCAAGAGAAGAAGCAGAAGGATGAAATAAGGATATGTGTGGATCTTAGAAAACTGAATGATGCTTGTGTGCATGATCCTTTACCAAATTTGTTCACGAATGAAGTGTTGGACAATCTAGGTGGCCAAGAAGAAACCAAGCTCCAAATGGCACAGTTGGCTGAAAAGCACAGAAAGGAGGAAGCAGAGGCTAAGGCCCAGGGAGTGTGTGACACTGCAAAATTGGTCAAACAATAGAGGATGGGAGGAGAAGAGCACAAAGGACAGAAGTCACCTTCGCCCGGCACTGAGGCAAAAGCAAAGACAGAAGAAGGTGGCATGGACCCACAGATGACATCCACCCAACTCAAGCGTCTGTGACCACGAGAGCAGGTGGTTCCACGAAAGAAAACAAAGGCATCAAAGACATATTTCGACCCAATCACCCTCAGTGAAGGGGATTTGCATGATATTGGAGAAATGGTGAGGGATGTCATCGTGGAGGCCCTCCAATCATTCAAAGACCAGCAACAGTTGGTATTGGGGGCTCTTCGAATAGAGTTGCAGGAGTTTCAGGTTTGCACTCCATAGGCTGGCACAATGTCCACCAGCCTCGCGATTGGAACTTCAGCTTTCGAAGAGATGTTGTGCACAAGGGTGACCAACATGATAGTGCTACCAGATGGGGCACTTACTACAGAGAAGGAGGCTGATAGGCCCACAGTTAGCAATTTAAAAGGGGTAGGGTTGAACATGGCCGCGTTCCCTAGGGAGACGCTCTACCTCTTACAGGATGGAATCACCGCGGAACTTAGAGCTCAGGAGAGTCACGCTGTACAGGTGATGAGTGAGCAGCACATCAACATTGAGCAATTGGGCCTGCAGTGTGATGAAGCAGTGGAGTAGAACAAGCAGATTATGCAGGTAGTAGAGGAATCCTGTTGGATGGTCCCAGAGTTGGACATTCAGGCAGAAGAACAGGTGGAGGCGCGCGTCCACAAGTTAGCCACAGGGGTGCGCGATGCTCGAGGGGAGATGGCTAGGGTTCAGCTGGAGCTAAACCTATACATCGTAGAACTACAGTTGAAGGCCCAGCCTTCAACCTCGCCGCAAGTTAGGGAACAACATACCACCACTGTTACAATAGCAATAACGACAATTAATAGTGTAGTGGCAGACTACATGCAGCTGTTCGAACAGTCATTCAAGGTCCTAACCACCCTGCCGGAGGACCTGAATGTAGAGCACCTGGAGATAGAGGTGCACGAGCTACAACAAAGGTATGACGAGGTAAAAGGGATGACGAAGATGGTTGCCCTTACACAGAGGCTCGCACAGATGCAGGAGGCAAAGGCACTCAAGGAACAGGTGGATGCTGCTTGGCATAAAGAGGCAGTCTTAAAAGAGTGCCTACAACCATGTATAGATGAGGGATATGCAATCACAACTTCCATTGAAGGACAGCTCGTGAAACTGCAGGCAGCTCAACAGAAGATTCAGAGCAGCAGTTCAGCAGCAATCACGAAACAATGAGTGGAAGAAGTCCAGCAGGCAACCGCTCAGTGCACTTTTGACATTGTGGTGATCCAAATGGAGTTGAGAGGTCTTCGTGCTAAGATCTCCACACCTACAGAGTGACCCGAGGGCGAGTCACGATGTTTGTGTTGGGGGCCTATTGGGCACAACATCCCCCAAAGGGTAGTTTTGTGGCTTAAAGCACATATTTTGGTCCAATCTTGTAATCCAAATGTAAAGACTCTACATTTTGTGGTCACAGAGCACATAGATGTTAAAGATTCATATGGTTGTCTACCCTTACTTCGAAAATGTAATGTCGGCTGTAGAAGATCTACCCATGGTCTGCGGACCATGGGCTTATATAAATAGAGCTAAGCCCTAAGTAGTTAGAGTAGATAATTGAATAATGGAATCAAGCAAGATATGATGTAGGAGAGACAAATCTGCGTCGAAGTCTAAGTTTTGGGTTGTATTGTAGGTAGAGGCTCTACAGCTGAGTGCATAAAGGCCTAGAAGTCTGCAGCTGAGTTGGTAGACCTCTGCAGCTGAATGCGCAGGGCAAGTTAAGTCTGTAATTGTTTGGAATTATCAATAAAGAGAAGTATTATACAATTTCTGCATCTTTATTTCTTGTTTATGCATCTTGTTATGTTGACTATGAATTTCACTGATAATACTTATATGATACGTGACTATATGTAAATGTTTTGGTTAAGTGAATGCAAGTAAGAACATCTGTTTATGCAAAGCTAACTAAGATCTATTAATAAGACAAGTAAGATACTTAACGTAGTTTGGGAAATATCACAGCTCACTGCCCTAGCAGTGCGAAAGTATATCAGCCCCTGGTTAGGGCTGCGCGAAAGCTGATTGTATCCTTCTGCGAAGGTACTAAAAGGTGGAACTGAGGGCTAAGCAGCATGTGCGCAAGCAGGTATAACAAGGATAAACTGACATCGCATCCATCTCAAGGGTGCAGAAACTTGGTTCCAACACGCCCCCATACTGCTTTGGGAGCGACTTCAGTCCACGCTTCGCGGGCTGATGCCGAAAGGGCCAGTAGTGTAGGGATTTGTTTGGCTAACTAAAGCTGAACCTGGGTCAAGCCCTCACAAGCCAACAACAGCTGACCATATCTGGTTTGGGAAGCTATTCACACTCTATGTAGGACTATTTATAAGGATGTATCTGACCTCTTTAGTTTGAAATGAGAAAAGGGGTGAACTAATAGAGGCTTCTTCATTTATAACTCTTGAGAAGAATATGCCAAATGGTAGACCACTTTCTTGAGGATATTCCAAAACAGTTTATCACAACATTTTGAGAACTGGAAGAGAATACTGCTAGAAAAGAGGTCACAGGAACAGGGATGACATGGTTCTTTTCCTTCCAGATCCTCCTAGATATTATCCTTTTGGGGTCAGGTATAAGAGGAGTTGTCTGTTATGAAGTATTTGAGTGGGTGTGTGGCCTGTTAAAAGCCAGGGTGGTGAGAATGGAATTTAGATAGTGGATTCACCAAGGTGAGAGATAATCAACCCACACCGCTTTTTGCTCACCTTACCAAAGGGTGTACAACTATCGTACCCAAGGAACATATTCTGATTTGTCCCCGGAAACAACACCATAAGATGTTGTAGCTCCTAGAGACAACCCTTGTGTTGAGGAAAGGCCACTGCCTATGACATGTTTATGAGTGTCTTAAATATTCTTTGGAAATTCACCACACTCAATATTTAACAATTTGAGAGAAAATCAATTTAGAACCTTCCTTAAGAGGAGAAATGAAAAAAGCATGATGCAACCTATTACTCATAGAAGCATTAACATTAGATTTGTAGTGGCCAACATCACATGAAATTATAGTCTTTCAGTAGTTATAGTATTTTTGGTAGAAGACTTGAGAAGAGGCAAAATAGATACACAGGGCTTAAATCTAAGAATCTGATGCATTAAAATTCAGAGTGAAATATATGGCACAAAGAAGTGGTTGGAATGCAAAGATACATGGCACGCATTTTAAGGATTAGCTTTCATATCAATATAGGCACATTTCATCAACATTAGACTAAGATGAATCTATAAATTCATGAAAACACTTCGATCAGCTACTATTACATGTAATCTGAGAAGAATAATAAAGACACATGGAAAAAACACAAAAGAGCACATACTACAAATTTAAATGAGCTGGAATCACCAAAATTTGTATTAATCTTCCACATAGCATACATTTCATTGACAGTAAATAGAACTTCTCTCCTGCAAAACCCAAAAATTCTGAACATTTGGTTCAATCTCATAAAATTGTTTTTATAGGGCCTCAGAGGGAGAGTCTGTTACAAAATATTCCTTCTTGATTACATTATAATGGAAAGTTATAACAAAAAATTCAACGAGTTCCATGGCACAACTGTTATAACAAAACCCTAACTACTTGGATGAAAATAAAATATTTACATAATACAAGAAATAATAGCATCATAATCGACATGATCTACATTTTCATTGGTCACGATAGGCAAGTTGCGGAGGTTGCATATATGATTCGACGATTTGGAGCACAAGAGGGTTGACAAACAACTCACATATTTTCCATCATGTTGGTGCTGGAAGAGGAGCTTAGAAGAACTGTTGATATGTAATTTTGAGGTTGGTCAGACCTATGTATTTCATTCTAGGGCGAAACAGGGTCTTTACCATCCCCAACAATTGAAAGTACCTATTCAGATAGTTTACCATGGCCTTACCCTTCAGAGTGGAAGTATTCTCATGTGAAGATTCCACTTTTATTTTTGCCTCCAGTAGTCTTTGGATGTATATTTCCCATTGGATCATCACTCCCACAAAGTCCCAACAGCTGGGAAAACCTACTCTAAAAACCCTATCAAACTTGGTGTTTGAGGTAGCCACATTCTTTGATACCACCTCTAGGTACTCCTCAACTTTGACCATAGCTTCCTCCTTCTAGACAACCTTAGAAATCTCCATGATAGTAGTTACTCTGTCCACCACATCTATGGGCCTCAACTCACTAAGTGGCCTCTCATTCAAAAAATGAATGAAGCTTTTGGAAATCTAGGAGTTCTTTTCTTCCTCCTCTTTGGCTAACATGATGAAGACTTCATAGTCTCTCATTACAAACCTCTGTTCACCCATCAAGGTTATATACTCCTGGTCATTCCTTACCCCTTCAATGATCTCACCCTAGACCAATTTCTTGGCTTGCAGAAGGGACATGTTTCATTTCAGCTTACCTTTAACTCAGAGATCTCTGGGTTTGTTTCCTGTAGATTCTTACCAATGATCTCTACAGTTGTCCAGACAGTCTCTAACTTATTCTCTATCTGCGTTAGTATTTTCTAGGCAGCATATAGACCTTTCTACACCCTTTTAAGCTCCCCCTATGAAAGATAGAGCTTAGTGAGGGTCTTAGTGAGCTATTCAGTTAGGTTTCCAAGATCTTCAGGCACAATAAATGCACATATATGTGAGTCTATTCTCTTTTGCAACTCTGTTGATTATTACTTTAGGGCCACTATTTCATTGTTCCTATCAATGAGCTCTTTGGATAGGATCTCCTTCTCTTCTACTACCTGTGCAAGCTCCTTAGATTGAACATGCTCACTACATGGCATCTTCAACTTATGCCTCAACTCCTAGATTTATGTTTGGGAGCTTTGAAGGAGGGCTTCAAAAGCAATTTTATCTTCTGGATTCACTCCCAGCTTCATGAGTAGATCCTTGAATTTCTCATTCTGCATGTGGAGAGCCCTTGAGTTGGATTTTTCTTGATTCAATCTGGGTGCATCCTTTTGCAACATATTATCAGACTTTTTGATGAAAATTATGTTCCTGTTAAGCTTGCTATACAACATCTCTCCAACCTTCCCATGAAAATTTATATTGTCTGGTGGGGGAACACTTGTTAAGTCCAGTGAAACATCCAAATATTTGAAATGAGAACCTGAAGGCAAACACTGTGGCAGTGGATGCTGTAGTGAAAAATTTATATGATTTCTTTCTAAATCCATAGTAGCCAACATCCTGGTCTGGTATGGAACTGAGTGAGATGCCATTTGTTTCTGCATCTCCTTTCTCACCTTCTTATTTCTTTCTTCAATGGATTTTCTAGTAGGCTATCTTTCCCCAATAGAAGTTCCACTTCCTTTTTCACCTAAGATAGCTACCTCTAAAGAGGATGCGGAAACAACCTATGAAGGATCCTCCAAGGTCACTTGGAAACCTGGTTGATCTAGCCTTGTTTCCACTAGCCTAGTTTCAAGTTCCTCTTCTTCTGTCTCTTCGGTCTTTTCGTTTTTATCTACACGTAAATCCTCCATCTCTATATCTCCAATCTAGTCCACGGTCCTCTTTTGCACTTTTTCCTTGGCTACTAGAGGCTCGATCTCCATCTCTGTATCCATAGGCCATGAATCAAGATTATCTTTCCATTCAATTTCATGCCTATACTCATGTTCATAGGGAGAAGCTTTTATTTTCTCCCTCCTTTGAGAAATGACACCATGAGGGTCATAATCCCATACATCTAATAGGTCTAAATTCATTTTTCTTGAGTAATGCTTCAACTCCCTTGAAGGCCTACCTAGATTTGACAAGAAAAGGCCCCATGGGATCTCCCAATTTTAACATATTTCCCTTCTCTGCAGGGACAAAGTGGAGTTGGTCTACATTGAGACTATGCCTGATGAATTCTAGGGAAAATATCCTCATATGCATGAACACAGGTAGATAGTAAGGGGAAAGCTCACACCTGTTAGAGTCAGTGTTTGCATACTGTCGTTAGTGATCAAAATTCCTCTTTTACATCATATTAGTGTCCCATGTTGAAATTTTTATCATTCCACCTAGGTCATCATGTAAAAATTTACTCACTGATGGTAGCCCAAGTTCAAACTCCAAAGCTCCTCTCAAAAAATCAATATTTGTTGGCCCACCTTCATGTGTCTTGCTAAGCATACATTCATTTTAAATGCTCATGTCATCATGTTTTATGTCAGTGAAGTCCACCTGAAGTCTACTTGTTCAAGGTCCCATTAGCTCACTAGGTTTCATTCCTCCTAGGTCCAATAAAACACCATTCATTGCATACTAAGGCCAGCAAAAGCATGAGAGTGAAAGAAATAATATCCCTTTTTCATTCAAAGAGGATTTACAAACATGTAACTATGGTTGCCCAAGCTCTAATTTTCATTCCAAAGTATGGGTTTGGTTTCAGATTGTAATTTTATTTAAAAAAAGAAATGTAATATTTCTATTTATTTATGTAATTTTATGTTCATTATATGTAATAAGTTACGATTCCTAAGTTGTTCACTCAAACTCTATTACCATTATCATCCACATGCAAAGGCAAAAGTCAGAAGTCAAAGAGCATTAGTGTGAAAATTTGAAAAGTGACATGAAACATTAGAAAATGGGTTTTCAAAGCATAAATCAAACCCATTGAAGTATAAAAGCCCTCAAAGACATCAATTCAACATTCATTTTCACTCCTACACTCTCAAAGCATCCTCAGAAAAAGGGAATTTTTGAGTTTTAAATGAAATTGTGCAAAATGCTATTTGTTTCCTAAGGGAACTGCATGCCTATTAAGAGAGAGAATGTTTGACAATATTACTGTGCGTTTGCCCAAAAACGTCCAGAGATTTCCCAAAGAGCACTACATCATCTCCAAGCTTCAAAATGTGTCACCAACATGCTCCAGCAAACAAGCAGTTTGAAATCATATCACTCCTCTCCTCCATAGTTGAATTATATGGTGTTTCATTGTGTTTTAATGTCCTACTAAATTCAAAACCCTAGTAACATAATCCCATTCCTAAATTTCATTTTCTAACATCCCACTACCATTCCTACATTTCAAAACTACCCCCTGTTACCTCCCTCATATCACACATCCCCATTTTCATCTCCTTAATTTCCTCACACCATTCCATACTCTCTAAACCTACATTCCATTTCATCATCTCCCTAGGGTTTGACTCTAATAACTCATGGAAGAAGAAGAGAACAGAAGTCATAGTGAGGAAGAAAGATAGGAGAGGAGGCTATCTAAGAGAGGAGGAAGAATCATTAGACATGAGCCAACCAATACCAGAGAACTCATGGCATCTCCCATCACTGTGACAAGCTTTAAGCATGTGGGATGTTTTGAGTTTTGTGAGAAAGTACAAAGGATCTAATATTATCCTGTGTTGACTAGATTATTCATCACCAACCTCCATGACAACCAGGTAACCCTTGCTGGTGTCACCTTCACTATATCTCCTGCTATCATATCAGCTATCTCCAGGATCCCAAATGTTGGGGAAACATGGTTTAAACAAGGAGAATTGGATCATTTCTATTATGAGCCATATCTTAAACCAAGGTACAACAATGAGAGGAAGAAGATTTTTCCTTTCTCTTACCTCCTAGACAGATATGTTCCCATGATGAAAATCATCATGAGGTACTTCACTTGTGAGGGTAGGTTTTCTAGGCTTTATTCCTATCATATCTATCTAGTCATGTATTTCACAAGAGTCAAAATGCTCAATATACCCTATTATCTTTACCGGAGAATTGACAAGATGTCATTCATTGCCCAAAAGAAATATTATGATCATCAAATGCAAAGTATCTTTCACCACTCCCTCATCAAGATGATAGTCCTCCATTACCTTGATCAGCTTAACATTTCATGGGACACCTTTATATCCAATGAGATTTTCATTGTCCCACCTATTCAGCATGGCCAACAAGAACCTTCATCATCTCATCCTTCCACATCCATTCCTCCACCTCAGCCTACAGTTCATACATCATCACCAAATTAGTCTCTTTCACCCACCTCACCACCATCATCTCCATTTCACACTGAGACTGGGTCACCTAGCAGGGGTGAAATTAGCAAGCCTAAGAGGGTTGATTTTGGCATAATGGCACATACTTATCAGAGAGGCCATAGGCAGGTGTTTTCCCCACAGATTGTGGGAGGGGCCTTTCCTTATTCATCAACAAAGCAGATACATAAAGGAAAAGAAAAAATGATAGAGGTAGAGATCAAGCATGAGGAGGAGGACCTCCATGAGACAGAACAAGATTTTGACCTTCTTGACCTAGATGAACATAATGACAATGAGGACATTAGCATAGTCATCAAGGAAAATGATGCATATATCACGGAGCTCTAGACCAGCTTAGAGAGGTCTAAATTTATTATTTCATATTATGATCAAGAAAACCAGTAGCTTCAAGCCAAGCATGATGTCATGGAGATTTGGCTCATCAAGGCAAAAAGAGAAGACATGAAAGCCAAGGCATTTCTTGATGAGGCCCATGAAAGGTATGGTGAACTTGAACTTGCACAAGAACTAAAAAGCAGACCTAAGGCTAGAGGGCTGAAAAGAGCTCTAGAACTAGAGAGAGAAAAGGAGGGTGAACATGCTAATCAGCTCACCCTAAATGAATAGTTTGCCAAAATGATGAATGAGAATTGGGAGTATTGGCTCAAGAGGGTAAACGGTCATCTTGAGAAACTCCTAGTCAAGGCCAAAAGGGATAATGAAATTGTTGAAATGTGGCAACAAGAATATTCCAATTTAATTTGTCCTTGAATTAAATTGTGAATTAAAACTAAATGTAGTCTTAACAGCTACTTGGAAATAGTTAATTAAGTAATTTTGACTTAATTAGTTGGAGAAATTCAAGTTAGAAGTCTTTCTAAAGCCATGCAAGAGTTATCCCTTAAATTAAGGAGATAAGCCTTAAATTAAGGAGATAAGATTGAGTTATATTTGAGTTATAATTAGTTAACTCAGTTTATTGAGTTAAGTCCAGTTAAATTAGTTCCAAACTGTTTGAGGAACTAATAGAGAGTTAACAGTTAGTTGATGCATGCATGCACTCAACTAGTGTACTCCAGTTAACTGAATATTCCCTCATTAGAAACTCATGCATGTCTATTATGAGAAAGACCCAGTTGAGATTAAAGACAAGGACAGTGTACTATTAGTTGCATGTGTTTTCCTATAAAGAAAACTCATGCACGTAGAAGGAATCATTCCTTGAGAATTGCGCAGTTCTGACAGTTTGTGAGATCAGGAGATCATCCACTTGGTAAATTGGTTTTCCACTTGGTTGAAGGAGACCATCCTAGAGGAAATGTGCAAGGAAATAGGATCTTGGAGGGCAGAGAGGAAGGTTGGTGAGAAGCCAAGATTTCCTGTGAGCATCTGTGAGGATTGTATTGAGAGCTGGCTAGCTATGAGAGCTAAGGCTTTGTATAATTCCTATGTATTTCCACCTTGTATGATAATATAGATAGTGTGGTTTTTAGTTGAGGCTTTCCCCAAAGTATTTTCATGTGTATTGTGTATTGATTCTTCTTCTTCTAGTTATATTATTAAGCTCGATCTTTAAGCTTCCACAAATTGATAGTAGAAGTAGGTTATAGTGTTGGGCATGGAATCCCCCCACAGCATGTTTTGGGGCTCAAAGCCTAGGTTTTGGTCAAAGGTTTTGTAAGGCTCTGTGAATTGCAGGCATGGAGCGTGAAGTATAGGTTAAGTCATAGGGTTATCTGCCCTAAAGTAATGTAATGTAATGTAAAATCATGTCAACCTACCCATGGTCCGCAAACCATGGGATTGTATAAATAGAGCGAGGCTCTAAGATGTAAACGGAGCGAAGGAATAGGAGAGAAAGAGTACGAATGGTTCGAGGTTAGAGTAGGAGTCTAAGTGTACTGGGTCGTAGTAGTAGGAAGAGGCTCTGCAGTTGAGTGTGCAGAGGCCTAGTAGAGTCTGCAGCTAAGTGCGTGGACCCCTGCAGCTGAGTGTGCAAGGCGGTGTCGAGTCTGTAATCTAGATTGAAGATTAATAAAGAGAAGTTGATTCCTATTTCTGTGTATCTGCTATGCATTACCTTCTTTACGTTTATACTATTTTATTTATCGCATGCACTGATATGATTGTTGAATATGCTGTAATAATCATTAGTCTTACATAAACAAGTTAAGTAATTGGATAATAACAGATTAAGTAGAAAGGGACTTGGGTACTATACGAGTTGCACCCCGAGTAGGGCTGCATGGAAGCAACACCGCAGGTTGCGAAGGGATAGTCAGTGTGCCTAGAGACGGGTCAAACCACGGACCTCCAAAAGCTCATCAGACATCCCTAGGGTGCGGAAACCTCATTCTAGCACCCTCCCATACTACTTCAGGTGAGACCTCAGTCCGCGCTTCGCAGATTTTTGCTGAAAGGGCCAGTAGTACTGGGATTTTCTTGGATAAATCACCTCTGAATCTGGGTCAGGCTCATACAAGCCAACAAATGGTTTCGTTGCCAGGACCAGGATCTACATAAGGGATATCTTATGTCATGTCACTGGAATCCAACAAAGAAAGAAATTGAAGAGTGGTTGGACAAGAAAATTCATGAGTTCGCGGCGCCGAAAAACAGAAATCCACAAGTATCTAAGGAATAGTGGTTGGAGTGCTACTTGTATACGGAAATCCAAGAAATTTTCTTTGCATCCTTTCCTTCTGAGCTATATGAGTGGATCGCGAAGTTAGCAGACAACTAGGGAAGGTGTAGGCTCGAAAAACCAATAGTGTGGACCCCGGAATTAGTGTGCAAACTAGAAGCGTCAGGAGATAAGATAGCACGAGCTATGGACCATTGGCTCGACTGAATAATAGGAGGATCTATCACTGAGTTCGCGGTCGACATAACCGTCAGCTACAGTGAGGCGGAACAACATTTTCTCAAGGGGCCGCAAGGTAAATATATTAAATCTTTGAACACTTGGATTAAGATGCTATTGTGTGAAAAGCAGGTTATGCGAATAAATTAATGTTTGGGACTACGTGAAACGGGAAGATCTACAGAAGCGGAAGTAGTGAAGAGTTGGAAAATAATCCCTTATTTTCACCCTCACAAGAAAGTGAGGAAGAGCTCACGAAAGTTTCTCCGAGAAGCACGGTCAGTCTGATAAGGTAGCGTATTCTGTATTTACCACCACCACCCACACCTCCACCCACACCGCCACCCGTCTTAACCTCCCCACCTCCATCTCCACCCACCCTACCCCCATCACCACCACAGTTCAGTATGGCGAGTGCGATCAAACTAACGATATTCAATGGAGTGGGAAATGAAGATCCAGACTAATTTTGGTTCGTGATAAGAGTAGTATGGGAAGCACAAGGTGTCATGGATGATAATATCAAGCCTTCTAATGACCGCCCAAAAGTAGGAATCATAGAGATCCAGGTCGCGTTGAATAGGGAATTTAGTAGGCCAAAATTAGAAACACAATCAGTCATCGAGTTTAAGGAGATCACGATGCTCCTAGGAAAGACCCCCTGGGATTTGGATCAAAGGCTGAAGAGTACGATCCGCGAAGCCAATATGACATTAACAGATGCACAACATCATGCATGGTTTGTGGCCCCACTTATGCCACACTTAAGGATGGCACTGTCACAGTAAAACCTTTCCACCCAGGTCGAAGCATTGGAAATGGAAATGAGATTACATGAGACCCCTATAGAAGACCCTCAGTTGGGAGTCCAACAAATCCATGTGCAACTGTAGAATCTATGTCTGGAAATGCAAAGTTTGAAATAGGGCAGGACACCTTGGCCGGGGGTGTGCGAGGAAGTATGGTGCATAAAATGCAAAGGCCAAGGGCACGACAAGGACCACTGTCCAATGTTTGTGAACTACCTGGCAAGAGGAGGGTTGATGTTGTTAAGACTGGAGGCATAGGCAGGGCCGAGCAACCCGTCTGCACTATGGTGCGAGATCTACTAAATAAGAGGAAAACACACCATAGATAATTGTCATTTGTTGCAGAAGTATACCCAGATGTCCTAGCAATTGTTCTATAATTTCTGTAGGTCAGTAGGCCATGATGAAGACAGCTGCCAAAGCTACGAACTAATGATGGATCGAATTCCTACCTACAGGGCACAAACTGAAACACAAGCCCTTGACCCAAATGCAGGGATGACATGCACTGGGTTTCAAGGGCACGGTCGAGGTCGAGGTGGAATGGGACCAGGAGGGGTTTGCGAACAACTAATTTGTTACAATTGTGGAGGGCCAGGGAACTATGCCTACAACTGTACAAACCCGACAAGGACATCATGTTTGTATTGTACTCAGTTTGATCATGAGGTAGAAGACTGCCCTTCGCCGATAGCGAGGATGCGCGAAATGGGGGTACTCCAGCCCCCTCCGACTTAGAATTTACAGATGATGAGGTATGAGCCACGCGAAGAAGACCTAAATGTAAACACGATGCTCAGGAACAATATGACCACGGGAGATGATAAGGGGAAGCAGCCAAAATAAAGTGCATGGGTTCGCAAGGATCCTACAAAGGAACCTGAGTTTGATTTAGAACACGCGAAGGGGACATTCATGGAAGATAAGAAGAGCTTCACGGAGGGCTCCACTTCAGGTAGTAAGGATCAACAAGAGCCAGGGATGGATCCTTCAATGCTCACTACCTTTCTGGAGTATTGCATGAAACCGCTGCATGACAGCAAGGCAGACAAAGGACTACAGGAACTTATCACTAGGTGCATGGGGTCAGGATAATCGCGTGTGGTCCAGAAACTGGGAAAGCATGCATTGCACACAGGAAGGGAAATGAGGTTGACTACGCAAATAGGTGAATATGAAATGGATCAGGTAATCTTGGATCTGGGTTCAGATGCAAACATACTACCAAAGGAAACATGAGAACGCATGGGAAAACTCGCATTACAATGGTCCCCTATTTAGTTACGAATTGCGAACCAACAGAAGATTTTTCCCATGGGAAGATTGCAAGGGGTAACAATCGATATTGAAGGTGCAAGTGCACAGGCGGATTTTGAAGTGGTAGACATTGTCGATGACAAAAATCCCTATCCTGCGCTACTAGGAATAGACTGGGCTACCAATATGAACAAGGTCATAAATCTAAAGAAGTGCAAAATGATCTTTGAGAAAAAGTCACTACATGTAATAGTACCACTAGATCTAGATGAAGGAGTGCGATAAATTGAACCGGTGCATGACGATGATAGTGATGATGATCTCGACTGTATTTACAAGATAATGACGCGAGAAGACGATTGGGTGAATTCAACTACATATGGAAGGATTTCGTGGGAGCGCAAAAGCTCTTGCACTTCGGATTCAGATGAAGAGATAGAGCGATGGCAGAATCGGCTGCATGAAGTAACAATGTTGAATTGCAACATGATGATCAAAACATTGCGTTGCATGAAAACAGAGGAAATAGAGCTCCCAACATATGATGGATTAATAATGGTGGATGAATTTTTGAGCAAATTTGAAAGCGCAGTATGAGAACATCAACAGTTCGATGCACTAAAGTGGGAATTGCACGCAGTACCCACACGATGGTGGGGTATGCATCAAGGAAATTTTGATGACTGGCATGGATGCAGAAGGATGATGTGCCTATGTTTTGGAAAACCCCAACTCCGAATGAAAGCCAATTAGTAGGGGCAGAACAACTTGTGCACCCACCTTTCCTGATGGGTACAAACATATGTTGTACAGTCCACATAAGTGCACACCACCCCTAGACTACGGAATCAGAACAAACCATAGTAGCAGGAAAAGAGATGCGTGCTACCAATTCTCCATGATGACGCATTTGATAGGGTGTGCAAAGTACTAAACAAGGTTCACCAAGTGAGACTAACTGATTGGGACCTGTGCATACCAACGGTTCGATGGGCCTATAGGACCATGTGCAAAACCTTGAATGCAGAAACAATTCCAAAGGTATGGAATAGAGTGGAAACCGTAATTATAGAACAAAATCCAAAAAGGAATCTGCACGTACTGGCCCCCATAGTGGTGACAGTGCGCGATGACCAGGAGGAAGAAATCACACATCTACATAAGGTCGAACATACAAGGATTCAGGAAGCCATCCGACGAGGGAACCTTAGACTTTGCAAACTTGAAAAGGATCAGGTACGATTGAGGAAGAAAAGCATTTTGATGAACGCTACGATCAAGAGGCTAGAAAATAAGATCACGCAAGCATGTCTCGTTGATAAGGCAATAATGACAAGGCACAATACAGATAATCATACCACTATGTTAGAAGATTGTCACTAAGAAGTTATGACTCTACTATCATGGCTACGACCGCACCTCACCAAATGCACTAACCAAGGGAGCACACTATATACAGTAGAACACGTGGCGCCAGTAGTCGCGCAGGCAATTGAGGAGTTTCCATGGACTATACTGGAAGGTGACTTGAAGTCTCGCACTGGTGGTGCGACCACGTGACTAGCCATAGGGAGCATAGTCTTAGCACTCCAGACAGTTGAAAGAGAGTGCTGGATTCTAAAAGAGTCTGTTTGGGAGGTGCATGATGAGGGAGGTGTGTGCAAAATCAGCATGACACAAGGTTCGCACCTGCACATGGGGGGCTCCGCTGCCGCATGGGTAGGCTAGGAAGTAACTGTTGGTGTCACTAGCCATGACAAGATGTCCAATTTAAGGAAAAATGGAGCAGGCGACGGGAATTTAAGACACAAATTAAGGGCAAGATTTGGGGCAATCTGCCACCAAGAAAGCATTGATGGCCCATAATTGGGGGGAATGGTCGAATTTGAATTCAAAAAGCGCTATAAAACTCCAAGGGCTAACCACGAGACAACACTTGTTCATTTGATATTTGAGCAGTTCATTAGAGCACAAAGTATTGAGCGTTGAGCAAGATTTGAGCCCTGAAGTTCACCAACAACCACAGATAGCTCAAATAGGATGTTGGGTAGCGGAGGCCCCGCGTAATGGTTTTGGGGCTCAAAGCCCACAATTTTGGGAAAAAGTATGTTAAAGACTCTGTGAAGTGCGCAAAGTGCGAATTGTAATGAGTCAAGTCAAAGGGTTATCTGTCCGAGAATAATATAAAATAATGAGAAGTGAGTCGACTTGCCCATGGTCCGCAGACCATGGGAATGTATAAATAGAGCAAGGCTCTATGGCTAGAAGGTAGTTTTTGGTTTTTGGATCTTGATGTTATGGGTTTGTGAAGGCAATAATCTTTGCATCTATAAGTCCGAGTCAAGGGTGTTGGTAGATAGATAGAGGTTCTGTAGCTGTGTGCGTAGAGGCCTGGTAGAGTCTGAAACTATGTGCGCAGACCCCCGCAGCTGAGTGTGCAGGGCAGATGTGGTTGTATTGATGGAAGATATTAATAAAGATAAGTAGTTTCTGGAGTATTGTGGATCTATTGTGTTCTGGTTTATGAATCTGTTAGTTTATATCTTTTTATAATTGTGCGCACTGGGTTTTATTGTTAAATGTTTGTTTAAATACTGTAATAAGAAGATCAGATCTGTAACAATTTCATTAATAAGAAAGTACACCTACGTGGATCTAGGCAGAAGCCCAATAATAGTACAGAGTGGCATGAGGTGACAGAATGGTTCGCAACCCTCTAGACCACATCAAGACATCCCAAGGGTTCGAAAACCTGGTTCCATTACCCTCCCCTGCTACCTCAGGTGAGACCTCAGTCCACGCTTCCCGGGATGGTGACGAAAGGGCCGGTAGCTGTGAGATTTTTTTGGCTAATAACTCTTTCGAACCTGGGTCAGGGCCCAATAAGCCAACATAGGATGATGACTACCAGGAGAGGTTTGGGCTCAACAGAAGGAACCACCAATGAGGCCACGCAGAACCCCATGGTACATGATATTCCCAGAGACACTGGGGCCATGCCAGAAATCCTAAAATCACCTCAAACACTGAGGGCCAAGAAAGATAAGTAGGCAGCGGGACCAGTTCGCATGTCGCCAAGAAATCCATGGTTCGGTAAACTTTCAATGGAAGAAAAGGGAAAGGTTGTCACCATTGAGACAAATGAGGAGGAGGAGGACCTACATGCTCTCATCGATGAGATAGAGGCAGCAGAAGACATGGAAGAGGACATCCAACCGGTGTGCGCTGCAGCAAAATTTCCCGAGTACGTCCCTCCGTGAAAAGGGAAAGCTAAGATACCCAAGGAATTGGATGTCACTAAGAGCGCACTCCAGACCCCGCTCCTCCCCAATGGAATTGTGTTTGAGGGCTTGCACCTAGGTCGCATACCCACAATGAAGTTTGAAGATTGGGACCTCGTGGACAGTGAAAAGTTCCCACATTTAGAGATGGAGAGCCTTATGAAGTAGAGCACGGATGGGTCAGTCACAACACTAGAGCCACGGAAATGGCTGTGTGATGTGGAGAAGGCTAGATTACTTCATCTATTTGGATTCCACACTTTCATCGCGTGCCTATCACTATTTTCGTCATCAGGAAGCTGCTTTTCCTAGTGCACGATGGGTACTTATGGCTGGAAGAGCCTATTCCCATCACGGCAGATCTCATCCATTGGATTTCCCAGCTCCCCTGTAAGGGAAAGGACCCTGTGGCGATAGTAGGCAAAAGCGTAGATTTGGAGCTTGCAGAGGCCATGAAGAAAAAATACAAACTGGAGAAGGAAAAGAGGGGTTACGTAATCAGCAACATTAAAGATAAAGGGGTGCGCGTAGCCACCCAACTCCTGGCCAAGAAGGTAATGAGAAAATGCCACAGAGATGAGGTACCAGCGCCAATAGTTGTGCTATTAGAACAATGTGTGGAGGGTGTCCAATTCAACTGGGTTGAGTTCCTCTATGAGGAGTTCTTGACTAATTGCAAGGAATCCGAGGAGCGGGGCAAGACCTTCCACTATGCATGGTTGCTCTTGTCCATTTTACTGGTAACAGGGGAACTGCTTGAGGATAGTCAGATCCCTAGCATTGAGCAGGAGCTACCAGAGGCCGTAAAGTATGCGTCTCTCTAGGCCACCAAGGACACCAAGCGAATTCGTGAGACCAAGATCTTCTTGGTGCTCATGGAGGCGAGCATCCAGATGTGGATCAACAGAAAAATGTGCCTGTCCCCCACAGTGTACAATAGTCTGCGAAACTTTGCAGACTTCAAGGCGAACATGCATAATGTGTACATAAAGGCGCGTAAGTACCCGACGCAGCAATGAACCAAGCTCCCCTTCATCGCTATTGATGATGTGATCTTTTCAATGCTAGAATCATGGCCCCCCGAGTTGTGCGCCCTGGATCTAGTGGAGATGGATAGAACAACAGCATAGAAGTAGAAGTATGCAACCAAGTTGTGTGCCACGAAGTTGGCACAGCAAAGGCACAATGAACAAGCGACCGTGGAGATAAGGGCTATCCGCGAGGCAATGAAGGCAGCCGCAAAGCAGGGAAAGGCTGTCGAAGAATTAGCAGCAGTGCAGGAAACAGGGGCCACCACAACACAAGATGAGGAGGGCCAGAACTTGTCTACAAGATAGGGAGTAGAGGACATAGAAGAAGGCACAACCCCGAGCACAACTTCCACCCAGCTGAAAAGACCGCGCGTCATAGAGAAATCGGATCCACAGAAAAAGGTCAAGGCATCCAAATTGGCCATCGAGCCGATCACATTAATAGTAGGTGACCTCTACGACATTGGCGACACAGTTCATGAGGTCACCAAGGAAGCACTCTAAGAAGCCATGTCGGAGGAGCATATTGTGTTGGGGGCCCTAACGGCGCAACTGCAGAAACTGTAGGTGTGGCCCCCACAGGAAGGAACCATAGCCACCTATAGCACAATAGGCACATCGGCAACAGAGTAGCTGCTATGCGCAAAGATGGCCAACACCATAGTGCTACCAGAAGGAGCACTAACAGTAGAGAAAGAGGACGATAGAGCCACGGTGGGTAGGATCAAGGGACTTGGCCTAAATTTGGCTACCCTTCCACAGACACATTGTATCAACTATAGGATGGCATCACTGCAGAGCTCCGTGCCAGGGAGGGCTGCGTAATCCAGGTAATGACTGAGCAGAACATCAACATCGAATAACTCAACTTGCAGCGTGATAAACTAGTGTCACAGAATTAGCAGATCGTGCAAATAGTTGATGAAGCATGCCAGCGAGTTCCTGAGTTGTCCATCACCGCAGACCTACCCACAGAGATGCAGATCCATTGTCTGGCAAGTGGAGTATGAAGCGCGCGCGAGGAAACAACGCGAGTGTAGCTGGAACTGAACCTCCAAATTACCGAGCTGCGGCTGAAGGCGCAACCTTCCACTCCCCCAGAAGTTAGAGAGCAGCACGTTAGCGCGATTCAAACAGGACTAGAAGAAATTGGACGGGCAGTGCAGGAATATACCAGTATGTTGGACCAAGCTTTTGACGTCCTCACATCCTTGCAAGAGGACCCCAACATACAATGCCTAGAAACAGAGGCACACAAACTGTAGGAACAATATGATAATGTCAAGGGAACTACACAGACAGTCATCCTCACCCAACGACTGGTAAAGATGCAACAAGCGAGGGTGTTGAAAGAGCAGGTGGATGCCACCAGACAAAAAGAGGCACTTCTCAAGGCACACGTCTAGCCTTGGATTGATGAGGCCTTCACCATTACGACCTATATTGAGGGCAAGCTCACACAGATGGAGGGACTATATGCACTAAGGCAGGTAACGGATCCTCACAAAGAAGCATCGGAAGAGCGCATTCAGCAGGTTCAACAAACTGTAGAACAATGCGCCATGGACCTCCGAGCAATACGAACTAGTTGGAGGGGCTCTGCGCCAAGCTTTCTACACCAGCAGAGTGACTCGGGACGAGTCACGATGATTGTGTTGGGGGCCTGTTGGGCATGGAATCCCCCCACAGCATGTTTTGGGGCTCAAAGCCTAGGTTTTGGTCAAAGGTGTTGTAAGACTCTGTGAATTGCGGGTGCGAAGCGCAAAGTATAGGTTAAGTCATAGGGTTGTCTACCCTAAAGTAATGTAATGCAATGTAAAGTCATGTCAACCTACCCATGGTCCACGGACCATGGGATTGTATAAATAGAGCGAGGCTCTAAGTTGTAAAGGGAGCGAAGGAATAGGAGAGAGAGTACAAATGGTTCGAGCTTAGAGTAGGAGTCTAAGTGTATTGGGTTGTAGTAGTAGGAAGAGGCTTTGCAGTTGAGTGCGCAGAGGCCTAGTAGAGTTCACAACTGAGTGCGTGGACCCCTACAGCTGAGTGCGCAGGGCAGTGTCGAGTTTGTAATCTAGATTGAAGATTAATAAAGAGAAGTTGATTCCTATTTCTATGTATTTGCTATGCATTTCCTTCTTTACGTTTATATTGTTTTATTTATCGTGCGCATTGATATCATTGCTGAATATGTTGTAATAATCATTAGTCTTACATAAACAAGTTAAGTAATCGGATAATAAGAGATTAAGTAGCAAGGGACTTGGGTATTATACAAATTGTGCCCCGAGTAGGGTTGCGCAGAAGCAACACCGCAGGTTGCGAAGGGATAGTAAGTGTGCATAGCGACGGGTCAAACCACAGACCTTCAGAAGCTCATCAGACATCCCCATGGTGTGAAAACTTAGTTCTAGCACCCTCCCATACTACTTCGGGTGATACCTTCGTGCACGCTCTATGGACTGTTGCTAAAAGGGCCAGTAGTACCGGGATTTGCTTGGCTAAATCACCTTTGAACATGGGTCAGGCCCATACAAGCCAACATATAGTATTCTGCTTTGATTTATATTGCATTATTGGGTTAACCTACAACACATTTTCTACATGGTATCGGAGCCCGGTTTGTAGCAGGATTTGTAGAAATTTTCTACAGGTTTATCAGAGCTGTGAATAGTATACTGAGAAGAGAATTTGAAGTTTGAATTTTGAGGTTGCAAGTGCAAATCGAATTCATATCATACTTCAAGGTTGGCCAATGGCGTTCTATGTTTTGAGACTCGAGTATGCCTTGGAAGGTAGCTTGAATTACATAGCATGGAAAGTGTTAGGTTCCTATACCAAGAGGAGTCATAATTTTTGAATGTCTGAGACTAAACCTGTAATATGTACATACCTTTGCTTTCTGCAAATGTTTTCCATAGTCAAAAAGTTTTTAAAAATGTAAAGAGGGTATGTCCTAAAAGAATAGTCAAAGGAGAAAAAGAATAAAAAGGTCAAAAAAGATAATAATAAAATATGAACCCCAAGAAAATAAGAAGACCATGAAAGTGAGCAAGGCAAAATGCGACTACTATTTACTTTTTGTGCAAAATAAATGATTGTGTGCAGTTTGTAATCTTTACCACAATCCATGATAGTCAAAATGTTTAAACTTGGCTATTTCATGTTTCAATTTCATGTCTATAAATAGAGAATAAATATCTTACCAAACTGTTTAATCTAAGCCCTTGGATGTAATAAGGTTAGATTTAGTTAGTTTACTATTCTAAAGAGAAAGAAAAATGTTTGATAAGGGTTTGCTAGCTCAAATGCACCCTAATAAAGAGAAGTAAAAATGGTAACATGAGTAGATGGGTAAGTAGTGAAAAGGTTGCAGAATTTTGATGATTGATTAGACAAAAGCATGTGTATCATCTTTTTCAACATAAAGGTTCCAAATGTGAATGGGAAATTAACCATGAAATGGATATCAAAATTAATCAATTAACCTCCCTCATTCATTTCACCTTTCACTTAACTAATTTCCCAAAATAAATATCAAAGTACTTAAGAACCCTAAGTCAAAGAGGCTTAGAGCATTTCTCTGACTTTTGGAGGGACCGGACCCTCAGCTCAATGACTTACAGGAAATAAGTACTAAATCCCCTCATAAGCATTCATTCCCCCCCTTCATTTCATTCATTTTCCCTAAATAATAATCTTTCCTAAGGTTAAATTACTTTTACCTAGGAAAAGGTGTTTTTTCCCCTACATAACTCATCTTCACATCAAAAACCTGCAAAAAACACTATATCCTAAGTTTTATGGAAAAGCATTAAAAACATGAAATAACGTATGCTTAGGGTGTGGTGCCCCTTTCTGCTCATTTTTATTGATTACTAATTTATTTATTAAATCCCGAATAAAAAACCCATTTCCCGTATATATTTAGCTCCCAAAAGATATTAATAAACCCTACTCTAGTTTAATTATATAAACTATAATATTACCCAAAACCCCAAAAATCCCCTAACTAATCAACTTGTGAGTAAGTTAGTTTAAAAACCCATTTAAATCTTGCCGTTATTCATCCTGATACCTTAAACCCGCTTTAAACCTTCATTAAAGCAAAAACCACTGCACTTAATTACCTGCTAGGTGCCCCCACTACCCTCTATGCAACTCCACTGCCTGATCATTGCACGATCTCTCCCCTCCACATCTAATGGTCCTCATCCATTTTGGAAGGGCCCGATGCTTGAACGTTACCCACTCGAAAAGGGTTGTTTTCCACTAGGCCCCCGAGGCTATGTGTCACTCGATGAGTGGAATCGGGCGGCCTCCCCCCAATACCGCCAAGCGCCCAAACGTTGTGCAAAGGAAACCACTTACCGCCCGCCCGCTACATGCCAAAATAGCCATTGTTCACTCTGCTACACGACAAATAATCATTGTTTACCCGTAACCGCCAATTTTGACTTTCCCGCATAAAGCCAACAAGCCCCAAATCCTTCGTTTTATCGTGTTTTTTAACTAAAAACTTCCATGCATGCACCTGCGAATGTCGAAGTTGTCAACCCACGTACAATTGCACCCTGAAGATGCCACAAAGCTCCCAAATTTCCTTCTAGCCTGCTTGAAGCTTTTTCAACCATTCACAATTGCCAGTCACCCAGTTTAGACCAGTTTTCTTCAATTCCAGGTATTTAAGCCATAATTCATTGAAAACCCTATCAATTTCCGAACCAGTCACTAAGTTTTCTTAATTAAAATAAAAGAGAAACTATGGTAACCCAAACCCACCTAGAATTGAACGACCATTGCCCTAAGAAAAACTGAAAATCACCTCCCCCATTCTCAAATCCACAAGAACTGAGAATGGCTACCCCAATTGCCATGGATGTAAGACCAATTTCCTCTCCTCACCTAGACTTAGACCACCTCCCACTAGCTGATAAAGATTTCCAAATCAAGGACACCCATTTCCATGAATCCCCTCTCAAGTTATATTGCTGATACAAAGACCAATACATGAACCATGCTGATAAAATAGGTCTTTGGGAGTCCAATTTACCGAAGTACCAATTCCCTGAAATCCATTCTTTCCTAGAAATTATCCATTACTGCCATGAAACTATATCCCCAGCCAAAGAGCCGTGATGTCCCCGAACCAAACTGTTATTTTTGCCATCACTGCTGAATCAATTAATGGAATGCTGCAACTTCAACCAGGGAAAAACCTAACCCCTATTTCAATTGGGGACCTATTAGACTGATTCCCCAAGCTTACCACTACAAAACGTACTGAGATGTTCCAAACCTTCATTGTAGAAGAAAAACATATTCCAAAAGATCCTCCTCCATATGTGTATACCATATTTTCCAAATTTTGCCAGGAAATTGTAGCAATGATATCTAGTATGCTAGGTTATACCACTAGTGAGTATATAGATGAAATCATCCTGGCTTTCATGTCCATCTTCACTCCAGGATAACCTCCTGTTGTCATTATGATGATGCCAATTTTATAGCTGATAGGATGCATGACCAGTTTCTTAGGATGAGTAATGAGAGAGTTTTCAAGTACTCCTCAGTTTTGTACCACCTTTTCTATACTATCAAGTAGATAAGTTCCCCTTTACTCTCCAGAAGCTTCATACAAAAGGTCACCCTCGGTCAGTGATTTTCTGGACTCCATTGATCCATAAATATGACTCCCCATATTCATATACATACTTCATAGACCTATTTGTACATCCCATTGTGACAATGTTGCTAGGAATCCCTCCTCCAAGAATCAGCTCAGATATAAGGAGGATCTTGCAGCTCTCAAAACAACACAAAGTGGGGGATTGGTACTTGTACAAAAACCGCACTGAAACTAGGATTTATGGTGGTGAGCTAGCCCCATATAAACTACCCAGATACTTCCCAATGAGGTTATTTTCTCTGGAGTACTACATGCAGATAATCAATTCAAATGAGATACACTTTGTCAGAGCCAAAAAGAAGGCCTAGCTCAGGATCAAAGACCAAGTAGGTCCCTTCATTTGCAATAGTAGAGAAGTTCGAAAGGAGGCAGACTAAATTCTTCAAATACTAAATCTAAAACAAAGCTTCATGTGGAGATATGATCCCTTAGACTTCATCTACAATCGAAGACAGAAAAACAAGATGGCTCCCTACATTCACCATTGAATCCTTGAAATAGAAAAATATGCAAATCAATTGGAATGGGTGGAGAATACTTTAGTGGACAGTGATAGCACTAAAGTTGTTGTTGAAAACACTCTAATTGATCTAGAGAAACAGATTGATAAGGGTTCTTTCCTGGAGGTGCTAGGAGGATCTTAGGTCCAAGAAGAATCATAAGTCCAAGAAGAATCACAGGTACAACAAGAGTCAAAAGTGCAAGAAGAGTTAGAAGCACCAGAAGAACCATTGCTGTCAGAAGTACCAGAAGAGTCAGAAGCACCAGAAGAACTAGAGAAATTAGAGAAATCAGAAAGACCAGAGGCCACCATGAGTAACTCCCCAGTCCTACAGACTCCTCTAAATGAGGAGAAAAGTCTCAAGAGGAACAGGAAAGGCGCCACTCCCCCAGGAAGAGCAACATCACAGGCATATGCAGAGACAAGCTAGGAAAAAGGACAAAGGGTAAATCTTGTTTCAGAACAGGAATATACAGAAGAGACAGCTAATGTTACAAGCACTGAAAGAGAAGGGAGCAGGCATGCCACTCCCTCTAGAGGCATCCTAGAACCATCCACATCACATACCTAGATACTAGAAAGACAACCTAGTGTGGAGGTATCCTCTTTCAGGATGCCAACAGACAAGGACCAGGACATCAAAGAAAGATATAAAGAGATAAAGGCCAGGAATGAGAGGCTGAAAGCCCAAACTTATGCACAATACCTAAAAATGACCCCTACCAATCAGACAAGGCTTATGTTAGCCTATGATGTAAAAGATGGGAAGATACAAATGACATTCATGAAACCCACTACTTAGCAACCAAGAACAGTAGCAGACTTCAAAAAGATAGACTTCAAAGTACTGGCAAAGGAAATTCATCCTATTGACCAGATTGAGTTGCACAAGTAGACAAGGGAGATGATTTTCTCCACCTTGACAGGGAAAGCCATCGCTGCCCACTAATTGCAAAACTCCCTGAATAATATATCAGCACAGTTCCAGTTGGAAAAGGCCTCTTCATAGGCCAAAGATACCAGAATCAAGTCCTTATAGGACTTAGTCATTAAGTTGGGACATGATCCCAAAGATGTAAAGGCCACAAAAAAATTAATAAAGAAGAAGAATGATGATATAGCTGCTATGAAGAAACAACTCAATATTCCCTAGTTGCATCACCCACAAACAATAGAAATCCTAGAGGCACAAAAAGGACATGATGAGCTCATGTACTTGGTCAAGCTAAATGACCAACTAAAAGAGACAAAGAAAGAGTTGAACATTTTGATTCAGTACAAGCAAAGTGACTTGGCAACAACTTCCACAACTGCCATTCCCACAGTGACAACAACAGTTCCTTCTACATTGGCAGTGTCATTGGCACCAACAGCTCCACTTGCCACAACACTATCAATCACAACTGAACCTACAGCAGCAGGCACATCTACAGAGAAAACAGCAGAGCTAGTAAAATCCATGGAGGAGATGTCCATCCAGGCAACAGAGGTCAAAAGGCTAAAGGAGAAAGTGGCAAGCTTAGAAATTGACTGTAAGCTTGCCTAAATTCAGCAGAGAGAAGAAACATAGAAAGCCCTAAGGATGGGTCAGAAAACCAAAGTCCTATAAAAATATTTAACATTGCAAAAGCCACTAGGACAGACAAAAGAAATGCTCTGGGCCAATATCATTGACTCTATCAATGATATTTGGCCATCAATTCAAGTTATATTTGAGAAAACTAAATTGGTAAAGGTAGCCACTAAGGCTATCCAGAAACTAAGAGAAGAGTTAGGAGACCAACCAGAGGATGCTAATCGACTCATCCACTTTATGAACAATAAGAACGGACATGAGCTCAATGAGCTTGGTGTAGAGGATAGGACCAAAGCCATCCTGGAGGTTAAAAAGGTTCTTTCCAAAAGAAACCTTATGCTCAATTTAGAGGAAAGTGCCACAACATGCAGGTGGCCATTGACAAGTTTATGGCCAAATTTCAAATTTTGAGGGACAAAGGCCTTCCCAGTACTATGGTCATCCATGATAAACTTATGACCCAATTGGACTACACTAATAGGCTTAGGAAGTTGGCCAAGGAACATGCTAGCTCTTCAGGTATAAAAGCCCCGCCAATATGGAAAGCAATATATGATACTTTTGAAAACTTGCTCTTTTTAGAGCATGAGGTGAAACATTTGTTTGTCACCAAGCCCAATTTGGCTAAGTACACAGAGGCAGATGAAATTTACAAGATTATGTTGAAAGTAAAGTTACCTGAAAAAATGACAGATTTACTATAAAAGTTTTACACCAGAAAGTTACCACAGTAAATCTGAAGGCGGCCAAATGAAACAGGTAGAAAACAGATCAGCAGGGTCAAAGAATAACAAGGTCAAAGAGAATCAGTGAAAGATCAAAATGAAGAAAATTCCAACATACAAAAATCAGCCAGCTTAAAGGGTCACAACTCAACTGCAACAGCTAGCACTACCACAATTAAAGGGACAGAATGATGCAATTTTCCATCTGTCTCTATCTTCATGCTTGAAGTTATTTTATTTCCTAAATTAAATCTCAAACTATTATGAGATATTTTGTAATTATTTTTTGTATAAATACTTCATATTTTGAAGTATTTAGGGTGGATTCAATGACATTTCTATAGAATTTTTCTCTCAACTCAAAGTTCTATTGTATCAATGTTTGGATTGGCTTGCTAGATCAAGGAATAAAGCTCAAATTTTTTACAGGATTCTTGTGTAAAGTGATATACAAATAAGTATTCTCTTATGTTTACTGTTTTTTCTCTTATGTGTCTCCATAGTTATATTTGCTTTTCTCAAATCTAAATGTATGACCTGGAATGATATTTTAGAAATTTCTTGAATGCACTCTGTCTTGACTGTTTACATTTTAAATGTTTTCTACTAAAATATCTTAGTTAGTGAATTCTTAATTTCTCCCTAGCTTTCGTAGTTTCTCTCCTTGGTCTATAGCAAAGGATTTTTCATTGACCTTTGTTCATGATCACCCTCTTTTCTTCATTCTAATTCTGATCCAAGGATTCTTAAGTTCCCTTTCACCCTGTTCAAAATCATTTCACCCATTAGACCTAAAGATTTGCCTTTTCTTTTCTAGCACGCCCTGTGAACATTCCCTTTAATGATCTAATCCAATTATGTTATCATTTTATTGACTCCATAACCTAATGGTTTGAAGACCTAGCTCTATCCATCTGCTCCTAGAATTCCACCACTCAATCAAATCAAAATTCCATGAACACTAAGAACTAGCCTAAAATATCATCAATACAAAGCTAAATTATAAAGAGAGAGCCCTCTCTAGATGGAGGTTGGCTAGAAGCTGAGTCTGAAGATTGGTTTGTGGTTACCTCAAATTATTCCTTCTTTTGATAACTTCTAGGGAAAACTTCTGAGTGATAACATAGTGGCAACTCCACTAGGAACTCAAATCCTCAGTCTTAATAAACCTTTGATAAAATTTCAATTCTTTATTTCAAGCCTCTTGAAGGGTTTATTAGAATTTATTTACAAAATTTTACAAAAAGAAAGTAACTAGAAAAGCTCGAAACTCTGGCTTCAAGGAGAACTCACTATACTAGGGCCAATCCTGATCCAAACCCTGCCCCAGTAGTGGATAATCCGAACTTGATTTCGAAAAGAGCCAAAAGACAAGAAAGTTCAGTAAGTCCAACACCTTCAATCAAAGCAGATTCATGCCCTGATGAGTGGTTGTTTTTGGAAGACCTCCCCTTTGATGAGTCATTTGACCTTTCCCTATTTAGAACTAGGTCTGAAAGTGCACTTGATGACATAGTTATAGATCAATAGTTTATTGCAGATCTTGAAGTCCAAAAGGCAAACCATTCAATTGATGAGTATATTCTAAATTCCCCTCAGTCATCCCTTACTACTGGTAAGATCCCTAAGCGTTCTGAACCAGTGTCAACTACCCTTAGTTCACCATTATTCTCTTCCACCTCTGAAGTTCATTGCTCACCTCCATTCATACCTTCACTTCCCTACCAACCTATCATTACACATCAATCACCTATTACTCCTAGTTCTCCATCAACTACTGTATCATCCCCTGGTACCCCAACCCCCCTTCTTAGCCCTACCCAACTTAGAGCCATGGCAAATAGATATTCTCCTCTTGTGTTCCCTACTCCACTTGGTGCCATGCCACAAGATTACCAGAACAAAATTGTCCAATTTGATGGCATAGGACCTTATACAGCACAACAACATGTAAACAAAATGATAGATTACTTTGAATTACATGAAATTGATATTGGAGATGTTCAAATGAGACTTTTTTCTCAGAATCTTGCTGGTGATGTAAGAAAATTGTTTAGGGCTTTACCTGCCAATAACATAGATAGTTTAGAAGTATTTTATCAGCAATTTTTAAATAGATGGGAAAGGAAAAAGAACCCTCTGCAGATTCTTTCAGAATACGAGAGCATCAGAAGAGGACCAAATGAAACAATCCAGGATTACTGTATCAGATTTAACAATATATACAATGCAATGCCAGTCAATCTTAGACCCCCACCTGACTTAGCTCTGATAAAGTTTTTTGATGGATTTGATAGTGATATGGCATTCCAACTTAGAGAGAGAAATCCCCCAACTTTAGAAGACATGTAGAGTGTGGCAGTTAGTGTAGAAGCTAACTTGCTAGCAAAAAGAGCCAAGGTTAGGAATGAAGGGAGAGGACCAGTGAAAGATGAAGCCTCACCCTCTAACCTTAAAATAGATGTCCTAACCAAAGGAATGGAAAAACTAATGGATAGGATAGAGAACACTGAAAGGAAGTCTCAACGGGATAATCAACAAGTACCTCCAGTGAGAAATCCAAACTTTAGAAAGAATCAAAATCAAAATAATAGAAAGAATGGACCTAAACAGAATATTAGGCCTCCTTTTCAAGAAAAATATGTTGAAACATCCCATTCAGAAGACCCTGAACAAGACACACAAATTAACTTAATGGGATTAGATGAAGAGGAAACTATCTTCTTGACTCGAGATGATCAGGAATTACATATGCTTTAGCAAATGTAGACCCAATCCGGAGAATCATTCGAGTATAGACAAGTGTATGATTCTACTATTTTTGAAGTACACAAACAATACAATTTAAGGAGTAAAAAGCATTCTGATACTCTTGACCAAAACAAGAAAGCAGTACCAAATCAACCTAAGAAAATCAAAACAGCTCCAGTTACTAAGATTCTCGAAATTCTTCCTAGGCAAAATCAGAACCTTTCTGGTCCCACCATTGTAGATATAACCCATGACCAACCCCCTGATGATCAATCATCCACTTCAATCCCCTCCAAGGAGACAATGGAGAAATCTCCAAACACCATATTAGAAAATCCACAAAAAGAGACTTCAAATGCAGAAAAAGAAGAGCAGCCTACTCCAAATTCTGCTATGAAAATTCCAAACACTCAAATAGAAAAAACCCCTTTAGCTTTCAATTTGGGAGCAGAGGTTGCTAAACTGAAAATTTTGGTTCCCTTAATAGAGTTGATTAAAAATGAAACCTATAAGTCTCAAATAAGTAAAACCTTAAAGTTCGTTGAGAATAAAGACTCTGTCAACTTGTTTGATGATCAGCTTGAGCTTATATTCGGTCCTGATGTTAATAGAAAACCACTATAAGGAGGGTTACCACCCATTTATATTAGCCTTAGCATTCATGATAAAATCTTGCACAATGTAATGTTGGATTCAAGAGCTTCACACAATTTAATGCCTAAATCAGTTATGGAAAAATTAAACTTGGACATCACTAGACCTTACAAGGACTTGTTTTCATTTGATTCAAGTCAAGTAAAATGTCTAGGATTAATTAAGGACCTGTGTGTTTCCTTAGTACAATATCCTGCTAAAACCATTCTCATGGATATAGTAGTGGCTGATATCCCACCTAAATATGGCATGCTATTGTCTAGA
Source organism: Pinus taeda (assembly GCA_000404065.3). NCBI lineage: Eukaryota > Viridiplantae > Streptophyta > Pinopsida > Pinales > Pinaceae > Pinus > Pinus taeda. The sequence goes on along the minus strand of APFE031147164.1, from coordinate 24,109 downwards.
TCATGGGGAGCTAAACTCCATGGATCTTTGCAACTTGACATGTCATATGCCACAATCTCAATCTTTGGACAACCTAAAAAGTTGTATAGAGAGACCCTAATGAAATATGTGGTGAGTAGTCGGGATAGACCCCAAAACTTTCCTATCTAATCCATGCATTCTAACATTGATTCTTTCATTTTGTATAATGTTGAACAAACACAACAAACTACTTCAAACTGCATGATTTCAGAACCAAAAGAGATTGCAGTTACAGCTGAAAATGAAACTATCCAAACTTAAGAGCTCTCCAATAAACAAGATGATCAAAACACTTCAAACAAGGAAAATTTTCTTCCACCTGACAGTGAAAATTATGAACATGAGATATTATGGCACCTTGAATTTGATGGATCAGTGAACAAGTTAGGAGTAGGAGCAGGAGTGTAGATATATAATCTGGAGAATGATCACTCAAAGGGCCATGCTTACAGACCGAATTTCAAATGCACTAACAACATGGCTAAGTATGAAGCACTTCTTTTAGGTCTTAAATTAGTTAGAAAGTTAGGAGCTATAAGAGTTTCTATTATGGGAGACTCTGAATTAGTGATAAATCAGATTAAAGCTATATATATGACCAAATACCCTAGATTAAGTTATTACAGAGGAACTATTATAGAAATACTAAACACTTTCCTAGAAACCAAAGTTGATGTGATTCCTAGGAAGCATAATATGCAAGATCATAGTTTAGCAATGTTTGCCAGCACTTTAAGTTACCATTCCAACCTAACCATTAGTACACTACTGAGGTTAGGCACATACCTGCTATTCTAGATAACTTGAAAAACTGGCAAGTATTTGCTAATGAAAAACAGATAAACAATTTTTTAACCTTAGAGGAAGAATTTGTAAATATTAATATAGATACTAACATAACAGTAGATCATGATTTCAAAGATAAAGTATAAATTAATAAAATAGAAGATGAAAAGATAGATAGATTTCATCCCACTAAATGTACAAAATCAGATGTAGAAAACCTAAATCAAGTTGAAAATGATGAGATAATTAATGAAGACTCTGGAACCATTAATCTCAAAGACAACTTTTTGCCCAAAGGATTGACCCCTTTGGAAGACTTGTTTGATTCAAATGATGTCCCTAGAAAACCAAAAATGGAACCCTTAAAATCTGATATAGAGGAGTGCAATATAGGCACCGAGGAAAATCCAAAATTAATCAAACTTTCAAAGACCTTACCTCCTATCGAAAATGTGAAATACATTGAACTATTTAAGGAATTCCAAGATGTCTTTGCTTGGAGTTATGAGGACCTCAAGTCCTATGACACCAGCATAATACAACACACCATCCCCATAAAAGAAAACCGGAAACCTTTCAAGCAGAAGCTTAGGAGAATCAATCCCATCCTATTGCCTTCAATTGAAAAGGAAATACGAAGAATGTATGAGGACAAGATAATAGCACCAATTAGATTCTCTGATTGGGTTTCAAATTTGGTGCCAACAAGAAAGAAAACTAATGAGATCAGACTTTATGTTGATCTCAAGAGTCTTAATAAAGTTTCACTTAAAGATAATTACCCTCTCCCTAAAATGGATCATATATTACAAAGGGTAGTAGGGTCAACCGGAATCTCATTATTGGATGGGTTTTTACATTCATATTTTAGTTCACCTAGATGACCAGGCTAAAACTGCATTTACTACTCCTTGGGGCACATTCATGTATATGAAGATGCATTTTGGATTAAAGAATGTAGGGGCTACTTTCCAAAGAGCCATGGACATAGCTTTTGCTAAGGAGATTCATGACTTCCTAGTAATATACTTAGATGATATCACTATATTTTCAAAATTTGATAAACAACACTTAGATCATCTAAGGCAGACCTTCATCAAATGTAGGAAGTATGGAATTTCTTTGAATCCCAAGAAATCTTTATTTGGGTTAAAAGAGGGAAAGTTATTAGGCCATATAATTTCTAAAGATGGTATCTGAATAGATCCTGTGAGAATTGAAGCCATCTTACAGACACAACATCCTAGAAACATCAGGAAATTACAAGCCTTTTTAGGAAAAATCAACTTTCTTAGGAGATTTATTTCTAACTTAGTAGAATTAATTAGAGCATTGAAGAACATGTTGAAGAAATATTCGACCATAAAATGGACCATTGAAGCTAAAAGATCCTTTGAAGATATTAAGCTAGCCTTAACAAAAACACCAATTTTGGTCAATCCAAAGTTTGATAGGGATTCCATTATATTTTCCTTTGCTTCAAAGCACACAATTGCTATAGTTCTACTGCAGAAAAATGATGAGGGTTATGAACAAAAATTGTGGCCACCAACAACCCCCATCCTTATGAAGTATTATTTCTAATACTAAATAAGTGGGGACCCTCAGTAAAAATAACAAAAAATCAGTTAGTGTTACATTTTCTTTTTTAGATGAAACTTACAACATCATGGACTTAGGAAAATACCTTGAAAAATCTAAAAACCTAAGTTTCATAATGAAGAAAATTAAATTCACTCCTTAAAGGATATCGCATCATGCAAATAATGATAGGATACACCTTCTAATGAGTTAAAATGACAAAAAACGAGATTGCGACGTGAAACCTCATCGCATCGCATACAGTAAAGAAACACTCACATTTAAAAAACTCTAAAAGTCACCGATATGCGATATCGCATATCGCGCATCGCAAAAATCACATGAATTACACAAGGATTATAACGATCTGCGATATTGCGATATTGCGATACTGCGGAACTGCGACACTGCGATACTGCAAAGTTGCGATGCTGCAATATTGCGATACTGCGACCTTGCGATAAAAAACAGCACGATGATATTGCGATATTGCGATATTGCGATACTGTGATCTGCGACATCGCAAAGCAAAATCGCGGGACCTCTCCATTGCAGTTGGTTCTGGCTCATTATTCGAGAAAAAATTTTAGCCAAGAGTTGGTCATGTATTTTAATGCGAATTAATGAGTTATTGCCAGTTGTTAATGAAGTAGGGTGTTGTGTTTTTCGAAGAAATAG
>APFE031147164.1:0-11833 GCA_000404065.3 Pinus taeda | reverse complement strand
CTTGTTCAGCAAAGTTATAAATCAAGTGAATGAATGTGTCATAAATTGGCTATCAAACCAAGACATTGTTCTTTAAGAATAAAAAGAAAATCAAAGCAATAAGTGTGGATGTGGATTCTTCTTTGAGAGTTGTAGGTTTCTTTAAGTAGAATACAGGATCATTGCTGGGTAAAAGGTAACCCTGTCGAGGCTATGAACGCCTGCTGGTAGCAGAGGCTCTACCTATGACAAATGAGCATATTTTAAAACTGGTTTGCAGAGAAGACTTTGTTTTATCTTCACAGACCAAGTAATGACTGATGTAAACACAAGGACTAACTTGAGGCAGCAAATAATCAAAATTGAAAATAGCTGAAACAAAATGTCATTGACAGGTTAGAGCATAATGTACTTTATCTTTCCATAATAAAGTTTAATTTTCCGAAAATTTTTCTGTTTTGGAAGCTGAAAAGATCCCATAGAAACACATAGATAATTGGTTCTTCCAAGTGAATTGCTAATACTAACAACCCCCCTCCTTATGAAGTATTATTGCTAATACTAAATAAGTGGGGACCCTCAGTAAATACTCTATAGAACACAGTTGGTTCTTCCACCAACAACCCCCCTCCTTATGAAGTATTATTGCTAAAAATAAATAAGTGGGGACCCTCAGTAAAAATCAAAAAAATCAGTTAGTGTTACATTTTCTTTTTTATATGAAACTTACAACATCATGGACTTAGGAAAATACCTTGAAAAATCTAAAAAACCTAAGTTTCATAATGAAGAAAATTAAATTCACTCCTTAAAGGATATCGCATCGCGCAAAGAATGATAGGATACACCTTCTAATGAGTTAAAATGACAAAAAACGAGATTGCGACGCGAAACCTCATCGCATCGCATACACTAAAGAAACACTCACATTTAAAAAACTCTAAAAGTCCCCGATATGCGATATCGCATATCGCACATCGCAAAAATCACATGAATTACACAAGGATTATAACGATCTGCGATATTACGATATTGCGATACTGTGATACTGCGGCACTGCGACACTGCGATACTACAAAGTTGCGATGCTGCAAAGTTGCGATGCTGTGATATTGCGATACTGCGACCTTGCAATAAAAAATAGCACAATGATATTGCGATATTGCGATACTGCGATCTGCAACATCGCAGAGAAAAATTTCAGGACCTCTCCATCACAGTTGGTTCTGGCTCATTATTCAAGAAAAAATTTTAGCCAAGAGTTGGTCATGTATTTTAATGCGAATTAATGAGTTATTGCTAGTTGTTAATGAAGTAGGGTGTTGTGTTTTTCGAAGAAATAGCTCACGTAAGGTGGCATGCTTTGCATATCTTCGGCATTTAAAAGTTTTCCTGTCATTAGTCTTTTATCATTACTTCCACCTCAATGTAAACTGTAGGAAAGAAGGACGAAGCGTTATACAGGGTACTATGCAGAAAACTATGAGGAAAGACACCACTCCAATGTACATTTCGAAAGGCACACCTAATCCACTCAAGGAAGAAAAAGAGCCTCGGAACTCTTCTGAGGCATCTATCACAGATTTCTCATATACAGCCATGGTTGAATGGGTACTGAACGATGCTGATACCAGAAATAGGCAGTTTAATTCTCAGGGTCAAGAGCTCACAGAATCACTATTTCTACAAATTTTGAGCTTTATACCGAATGAGAGAAAAAGGCGCAAGAGGCAAAAACCGCATCAGGGAAGCCCGGATCAAGAAACAAAGGCAGTTTCTGATGCGCGCATCGCTAAGAAAAATTGTTCGAAAAGGAAGGTCCCTAGTTACTCAGTCACCTGCGAGCCCCAAAATTGCAAGAAATCAGCGATAGAAACAAACTAGAAACAGAAGACTAAAAGAAAAGCAGAAGTAGTCCAAGGGTTAACCTAGTTGAAATGGGATTTTTACCAGGCATACATGGTAATGATACATATTCATTGGATGATTCTAAAGTATATCATCAATTTTACTGAAAAGATAATGCCAGCTCTTGCCGATTCTGTTTGCTTAACTCAATCAAAGACGAAAGACAGTCAGCCGACTCTACTCAGGAAAATATTGAATGCTTGCGACATTAAGGAGTAGATTTAGAAATAGTTAGATAGTAGATTTAATTTTAGAAATAGTTTTGCTTAGAAAGAGGATGGTCATTTAAACCGAATCCTCAATTACTGTAAATAAGTTATTTAGTTAGTAGTATTTAAACCCTTCTCATGCATTTAGAGAAGGGTCCAGAAATTTATCAAAAACTTATCCTCAGAACATGCACTTTTGCACCCTCAGAGGAGGTTTTGGTGAATGAATGGAACAAGGTTTATTTGATATTTGCATTTGATATCTGCTACTGATGTTGCACTTCTGTACTCTTAGTGGATGTTAAATCAAGGAGAGATAAATCAATTGTTGCTTGAAGCTCATGAGTAGGACTAGTTATAAATGGTACTTTTATCTCTTAACCATTTTTGCTTATGCGTTAAAGTGATATTCAGTTTTCAGTTGTTTATATATTACAGCATGGATGCCTGAGTTATCATTTGGCACTTTTGCACGGTGATAACTATTTGTTTACGTTTAGTGTATGAATAGCTCATTTATGCAATAAGTTTTCACAGCTGTTTCGACTAACTTCTTATACGAAGTAGTTCATCTTTATTGAATTCTTTTCTTATAATAGATGAATGATCTTTATTACCAGTTATTGTTTGAAATATTTTTAGATCGCATAGAAGAAAGATCACACCTCGGGTTAGCATAAATTTTGATATTTTTTCTATTTATTAGAATACAACAGCATAGCATTAGATTAGAATTAGGATAGAAGTATTACATTTAGAACAGAAATACCCATCTTTCTCACACACACACTGAATTGGGAAACTGGTCCCATATCCCTAGTTGGACCCGCTATACCAAACGGATAAGGAGCTTCCAACCAAGGTCTGGACCAAGCAGGTATCCCCCTTGTTGTTGACCTGATTTTCGGGGCATTAAACAACTTCCTAATTTCAACGATACGAGAACAAAAGACTTGGAAACGTTTCTTTTTGTTGAAATGTGGCAACAGGAATATTCCAATTTTAATTTGTCCTTGAATTAAAATTCGAATTTAATCTCACCTTCTGTTCGAAAAATAATTAATTAATTCATCTTGAGTTAATTAGTTGGAGAAATTCAAACATGAAATATTTCTGAAGTCATGCAATATTTATCCCTTTGATTGATGAAGTTATTCCTTAATTAAGGAAATAGGGATGAATTGTATTTGAGTTGTAATTAGTTAGCTCAGTTAACTGAGTTATGTCTAGTTAAATTAGTTCCAAACAGTTGGAGGAACTAATTGTGAGTTCAGTGAGTTAATGCATGCATGCATAAAACTAGTGTACTCCAGATAACTAGATATTCTCTCATAAATAACTCATGCATGTCAGTTTAGACAAAGGCTCAATTGAGATTAAAGGTAGGGACAATGTACTATCAGTTTCTAGAATCTTCTTATAAGAAAATCTCTTCCATGCAGAAGGAATTCATTCCTTGAGATTTGCATAGTTTTACAGTTTGTTGGAGCAGTGTGTGAGATCAATGTCACACAAGGTTATAGCCGGAGCACCCAGGAAAAACTGCACAAGGAAATATGAGGCTTGGAGGACAGAGGAGAAGGCATATGAGTTGTCTATTTTGTTTATGAGTAGGAGTGAGGGGTTGTACTGAGAGCTAGATAGCTGTGAGAGCTAAAACTTGTGTAATCTTGAGATATTTTCACTTGTATGATAATACAAATAGCGAGGTTTTTAGCTAAGGCTTTCCCCAGAGTATATTTTGTCTTTCATGTGTGATTGATTCTTCTTCTCTATTATATGTGTTCTGCTTGATCTTTCTCAAAATTGATTAAGCTTCTGCAAGTTTGATTGTAGAAGCAAATTAAGTATTTTTCTTTAGTACATTACATAATCAGATTAATCTACAGTGAAAATTTCTACATGGTATCAATGCAAAGGTGATCAGAGTTGTGAAAAACATACTGAGAAGGGAAAAGTTCAAAGTTTGATGTTCTTTATTGCAGGTACAAAATCGATTTCTTATCACACCTCAAGGTTCATCAATGGCGTTCAATGGCTTGAGACTCGAGTATGCCTTGGATGGCAGCTTGAATTACATAGCATGGAAGGATCACATGGAAGCAGTATTAGAAGACAATGGTTTGATGGATTTCATTGATGAATAGATCCCCAAGCCAGTTGTAGCTAATGCCTGAGAATTGGCTAAAAGGAAGAAATGTGTGGCGAAAGCAAGAAGGATTCTTCTGGAGGGAGTTTGAGACCATATTGTCTTGAGTCTCCATGGAAAGGAGACTCCATTTTCAATGTGGAAGACATTGAAGGACCTATATCAGAATAGTAGCGGCCAAAGAAAAATGGCACTCAAGGACAAGCTTCGGAAAATCAAGTGTGAAAAGGCGGACAATATTTCTACATATCTGAACAATCTCACCACCTACAAAGATGAGCTTGGTAGTGTAGGAATAATGACAATCGATGATGATATGGTGAGCCTTTCTTTCCTCGGTCTTCCAAAGAGTATAGCTACCATGACTCAGTGAATGGAAGAGAGAAAATTCTGGATTTGGAATGACTGTGGTCAGATCTGATGCAGGAGGAGATCAAGAGGAGCACCAAAGATGGTTCTTCATCTAAGAACGATGATGAAGAAATCTAGCCTTAGCTAGTAAGGCAAGGAAAGGGAAAGGAAAGGCTTCCAATTCCAGATCGAGTTCTTCCCATGGAGGGAAGAAGATTGACAAATCCAAAGTGATATGCTTTAATTTTCATGAGGTGGGCCATTATGCAACTAATTGTCCATTGAAGAAATCCAAGAAGGGATCCTCAAAAGGATCAAAAGGTGAGGCACTGGCCTCTCAGTTGGAATTAGATTTTACCCTCATCACATGCATGGTTTCATTGATGGTGGGTTGTGTTTGGTATCTGGACAATGGAGTATCATTCCACATGACCGGAAATAAGAGTTTATTCAGTACCTTGGAGGAGAAAGACCTCAAGATGCGCATAGAGATGGGCGATGATGGAAAGTACCATGTTTCAGGTGAAGGTACAGTTGTTTTTAGAGGGAGCGTGGATCTCCTCTCACCCTGACGGATGTAAAGTATGTGCCTGAACTAAAGAAGAACTTGGTATCAATCGCAATGTTGGAAGAGAAAGGCTATGATGTAGTCTTCAGTAAAGGAAAGGCATTCCTAAGACACATAGCCACAAGTCAGACCAAGAGGATTGAGATTGGAGTGAAGAATATTTACAAGTTGGAGGTAGATGACTATGCTGCATTGATTTCGAAAGTAGAATTGGTGCAAAGCCAAGACATTGGTGAGTTATGTCTTAGGCTGTTGGGCCACTTGCATCTTGGGGCCTTGAAGATATTGCAACAGATTTCTACCGGAATTCCCAATGGTAAACTTGAGCAAGTGGACACATGTAAAGGTTGTACCTTGGGAAAGTACGCCAAGTCTTCCTTTCATGATTGAGATAGTCGAGCTGAAGCAATCTAGGAGCGAGTTCATACAGATGTGTGTGGACCATTATCGATAGAATCCACCATGAAACAAAGGTATTATGTGATTTTCATTTATGATTTTACTCATAAATGCTGGATCTATTTCATGCAGAAGAAGGATCAAACCTTCTCAAAATTTTGTGAGTTCAAAGCTTTGGTTGAGAAAGAATCAAGGAAGAATATCATGGCCTTGAGAAGAGACAATGGCGGAGAGTATGTCTCTCAAGATTTTAACAACTTTTGTGTTGTAGAGGGAATTAAATGGTAGTTGACGGCACATCATGACCCACAGCAGAATGCGGTCGCCGAGAGGAAGAACAAAATGATTATAGGGGCATCTCGGGCGATGTTGCATGACCAAGGCCTACCACTTCATTTGTGGGTTGAGTCATGCAACACAGTGGTCTATTTGCAGAATAGAAGCCCGCATCGCATACTTGGGATGAAGACAACAGAGGAAGCTTTCTCCTAGAAGAGGCTAGATGTGGGTCACGTCAGGATCTTTGGCTCATCGATATATTTCCATGTGACCAAGGATGCCTCGAAGAAACTTGAACTAATAGCTGAGTTGGGAATACTTGTGGAGTACACTGATACACCTCACAACTATCAGGTTTACTTGCCTGCCAGATGGAGGATAGTGGTTCATAGAGATCTCGGTGTGAGTTTCCCTTGAGAGGGAGCTCCAACTACAGGCTATGGAGGAACTTTCGGTTCCTAAGGAGATGGAGCCTCAGACTGATGCGGAGCAGTTGCATGAAGAGGTTCCAGGAGTGGAGACATCCACTCAAGGAGAGTCTTCCAAGGATGGGCAAAAGCGCAAGAGAGAAGCTGACAGATTGTTGTTGGATGTGAGAGAGAATGTGGGAGAACCATGTTCTCAACGCAGATAGAGGAGGTCACCTGATAGGTACACTAGATACATGGCCCTTGTTAGGGAATGTGTTGAGACTGAACCATCTTCCCTTGAGGAAGCAATGCAGCAGCCAATTTGGGTTGATGCTATGGTGGAGGAGTATGACTCCATAGTTCGGAACAATGTTTGGGATGTGGTTCCAAGACCAGAGAACAAGTTAGTTGTGAGTACCTGTTGGCTTTACAAGGTAAAGCAAGCTATTGATGGTAGTGTGGAGAAATATAAGGCAAGGTTTGTTGCCTGTGGTTTCTCACAGATTGAGGGGATCAACTACGATGAGACTTTTGCTCCTGTAGCAAGGTACTCATCTATCATATTAATGTTGGCACTATAAGCACATATGGGTTGGAAGATCCATCAGATGGATGTGAAGACTGCATGCCTCAATGGCAAGATTGAGGAAGAGGTGTACATAGAGTAGACTAAATTCGAATTTAGTCTTACCAACTGTTTGAAAAATAATTAATTAATTCATCTTGAGTTAATTAGTTGGAGAAATGAAAACATGAAGTCTTTGTGAAGTCATGCAACAGGTATCCCATTGATTGAGGAAGTTATCCCTTAATTAAGGAGATAAGGATGAGTTTTATTTGAGTTGTAATTAGTTAGCTCAGTTAACTAAGTTAAGTCCAATTAAATTAGTTCCAAATAGTTGGAGGAACTAATTGTGAGTTCAGTGAGTTAATCCATGCATGCATGAAACTAGTGAAGTCCAGATAACTGAATATTCTCTCATAAATAACTCATGCATGTCTGTTCAGACAAAGGCCCAGTGGAGATTAAAGGCAGGGATAGTGTACTATCGGTTGCTATAATTTTCCTATAAGAAATTCTCTTGCATACAGAAGGAATTCATTCCTTGAGGTTTGCACAGTTTTACAGTGTGTTGGAACAATGTGCGAGTTCAGTGTCACACAAGGTTACAGCTGGAGCACCCAAGGAAAACTACGCAAGGAAATAGGAGGCTTGGAGGATAGAGGAGAAGGCATATGAGTTGTCTATTCTATCTATGAGTAGCAGTGAGGGATTGTACTAAGAGCTAGATAGCTATGAGAGCTAAAGCTTTTGTTATCCTGAGATATTTCCACTTGTATGATAATACAGATAGTGGGGTTTTTAGCTGAGACTTTCCCCATAGTATTCTTCTGTGCCTCATGTGTGATTGATTCTTTTTTTCTGTTATATGTGTTCTATTTGATCTTGCACAAAATCGATTAAGCTTCCGCAAGTTTGATTGTAGAAGTAGATTAAGTATTTTTCTTTAGTACATTGCAAAATCATATTAATTTACATTGAGAATTTCTACACTTTTTGAATTTAAAGTATTATGTGTTTCTTATGATTACTTACATGACTGTCAAAAATGAAATTGTTTCTAGCCACATTAAAATGTGGAGCCCTTAAATGGTTTATGGGTATAGGTACTTAATCTACAACACCATGGGATGATATGAGAAGGTTATTTTTAGTAAAATATAAGCACTATTATATACATACTGATATTAAAGAGGAAACTTTTAAGATGAATAAAAAAGAAGATGATATTATTCATGTTCCTATAGAGAGATCTACATATAATGTCTAGAGGGAAAAAACACATAATATAGGATGTGATACACTAAAATCCCTCTTACTTAGAGCAATAAAAGATGAGTGGATTGATATATTTAACCTAATGGGTAAATGATATGTGTCTCAATTACCATTTTAAAAAATTTGTGAGCTATGCAAGCTCATTTTGGGGGGCAAACAAAGTATGGGAGAAGTCCTAGAGATCTAACCATTATAAGAGTAAGTAAATTAGCATCAAGATCAATAACGCAAGATGAAATTGAAGATTTGCTTGATAATTTTAAAATAGATATTCCCAGTAATATTAGGTGATAATATTTATATGTAAATAATGCAAAACAAGCAAAAAATTGAGAATGTCTCTTTCTCAATATTTTTCCCTAGATGTAGAAAGAAACATGCATTAAGAGAATGTCCACTTGAGATTATTGAAATTTGTGTCATTTTTTCAAAATCAGATGCTATTACAAATTGTCCATCACTACCTGGGTTGACATTTAACAATGTAAAATTTGAAACGGGCACTGATACTGTTACCCATTTTGTAGAGATAGCAAAAAAGTGACCCGATTTTGAAAAGGGGTTATGCAGAACACACATGTGTTTTTTTAGAGCATAGTTTTTGGCACTATAAACTTTTTTATGTACATTGCGTTTTAGAATGGTAGTCATTTTGATGTTGATTTAAAAAATGGTAATTCTACACCATGCCCTTCTTTTAAAAGATTTTTTTTTCTTTTAATTTTATAATGTATGAAATGTAAATAATTATTTTGTAAATTTAATAACTTTGGAAGTGGTCTTCTTCTTCATATTTTCTTGTTTTTATTTTTGTTTTTATTTTTTTTTAGTGAGGATTTCATTGTTTTGCATATTTAAAGAAGAACGTCAATATTATGCATTTTTGATATTCTACATATTTATACATAGTTAATTAAATTTTCAATCCACATGAAATAATTGTCTCTAAAAAACATAGAGACACAACTAGTCAAGCTCTGTAATGCTCAGGATCTCATAATTTGCAACGGTCTAAAGAAGTGGCCCAATTACAGCAAGATGGCCTGCATCCATGGACTTGGTAGCAACTGGTAGACTACATTATTTCCGATCTCCCATTATACAACGAAATGATAAATTTTGACATCTTAAACGACCACGAACCTGACTCTGATCATAGGCCTTTACTTATAACTCTCAATTTTGTCATGCATAGAGTTCCCACATAAAATAATACTTATAGCCAAAAGAACTTAATATTTGATAGAAATAAAAATGATCTTTTCTAAATGAATTAAAAACTAATTTGCTTCCTTTATCTAGTATAGAGAACATAGAAGACCTCTATCATAATTTTACTACAACCCTCTCATATTTTATTAACAAGTTCTCAATTGAAGTTTCAAATAATAAAAGAAATAGCAAAACCAATCCATGGTATGACAAAGATTGTAAAAGTGCAAGAAGAGCAATTAAGGAAGTTGTTGATGAATCTCTTAAAATGGACAAGATAAAAATATACAAAGCCATAACTAAAAGGAAAAGGACGTAGTACATTCATCAAAGATAAGAGAATCTCTTACACCTCTCTAAGGTAGCTCCTAAGAAATTTTGGAAGCAGATTTTGACTAGGAAGACTAAAGATAATAATAAAATTGCTCTTCACGATTGGAATTCCTATCTTAAAAAGCTTTATGAATCTCCAAATGTCATGGATAATTTGGAAACCCTGCTCACAACTAAAGAAGTTTTCTCTTTAGAAGACATTAAATTTGGGGTTAATTGCCTCGCTAATGGGAAAGCTAAGTACATTGAAGGTTACCAGGCGAAAATCTTAAAAGTTGGAGGTCCTGTCCTCATCCCCCACATCCACAAGCTTTTCAATCAAGCAGTTAAGCAAGGGCTCCCTAAACCTTGGACTAAGAGCCTCATTATTCCTATTTTTAAAAGTGGGGATACAAATAACCCCTCTAATTACCGAACAATTATGATCAGCCCTCTCGTAGCGAAGTTATATGGTAGTATTTTGGAAAAGAAGTTAAGCATATGGCTCGAAAGTGAAGGTAAGCGGGCTAAAGGCAAAGCAAGTTTCAGAAGGCATCACTCAACAACAGACCACCTCGTTACGCTTAGGATCATTGCGGAGGAATGTCGTAATGGTAAATCCAATTTATTTTGTTGCTTTGTGGACTTTAAAAAGGCTTTTGATACGGCTCCTAGATACAACCTTTGGAATAGATTAGAAGAGCTAAAGGTTCCTCTCGAGTTGAGAGCTGTCGCTATAAGGTTATACGAGAATGTAATTGCCAAGCTAAAGAGCAATGAGGGGTGGTAGAAAGATATTAAGTGTAACATCGGAGTTAAACAAGGTTGCCTCCTCTCCCCTACCCTATTTAACATGTACATCGATAAGCTCAAAGGCTATTTAGAGGAAGCAGGATGTGATGGCACGATCTTAGCTGGGATAGTCGTCATCCTTCTTCTCTATGCTGATGATATTGTTCTTTTGGCAAGGTGCCCACCTGATCTTGATAAGCAACTCAGGCTTCTTAAGTATTTCTGCTCTACCACGGGTATGATGGTTAACACTGACAAAGAAAAAGCTATGATTATCAAATCTAAGAATGACACTTACGCTAATTTTATGTATGACAATAATAACTTGGAGGAAGTGTATTCTTACAAGTACCTAGGAATTGATATTCTCACAAGCTCAACTAGAACCATAGCATTGAGAAAAGAATTAATGGGGGGTGGAAAGCTTATTTTGGTCTTGAAAATAATTGTAAAACAACAAACCTTGTAATGTGGGGTAAAAAGAAGTTCCTCTTTGAAACTTTAGTCACTCCTGTTATCTTATATGGCTGTGAGGTTTGGGGTTGCAACATCTCCAGAGAATCATGGAGAAAGATTGAGCAAATCCAAAAGCGTTTTATAGCTTATAACCTGAAAATTAAAAGTAATACACCCTATCCTATTCTCCTTATAGAAGCAGGTATTTCCGCTATTGAGAGCCTAGCTATGATTAGGTTTCTGTTGTACAAGCACAAACTCAATAGCATAGACAACCATAGACTTCCTAAGCTAACTTTAAATTCCAGCCAAAACCACCTAAGGCTCAATCGAGGGTGGCATAAAGACACAAGGGCCTGGTTAAGCTATTGGGAGATCAACGAGAATGATGCATTGCAAAACATAAATAACATTAAAGATATTGTTACTTCTAAGTTCAAAGAAAAAATGTGGTGTGAGAAAGATTTAGCGACTAAAAGAAAATTAAGTTATTTTAAGAAGGTCATCAACCCCACCCTAAAATATCAAAAGTATCTCTCTATTTTAACTAGCTCGAAGAAGAAAATTAATATAGCAAAGATTAGAACGAATTCTCATGAGCTCCATAGTGAAACAGATCGTTGGGCAGTTCCTAAAATGCCAGATATGTGAGAATAGGAACATCGAGGATGAAAACCACTTCCTCTTAGAGTGCCCCGTGTAAAACCACATTAGATCTCAGTTTCACAATCTTTGTTACAATACTGACCTTCCTAGCCTTTTACAACGTCAAAATTATAGTGAGCTTGGGAGGCTTCTCTCCAAGCTTTTTGAGCATAGGAATAAAATCTTAAATCAAAATAAATAATTTGTTTCTTTAGGTCCGATAGATCAATGTTTGGTCTCGGTGGACGTTAACCATCATCATCATCATCATCATCATAAAAAGACAAAAAATAAAAAATGTTAAAAAAATCATCTCATAAACCA
>APFE031147163.1:98656-143417 GCA_000404065.3 Pinus taeda | reverse complement strand
AGCCACAAGAATAATTAAGATAATCCTGTCAAAATTTATATTAATTGAGTCTTGGTTTTATTTCTCCCATATTTCCTCTACCATTTCCATTTTCATAATGCCTTCCATATTTCTTACCGGGACTGTGAATTGTATGTCACTGATACATCATGACCCAAACCAAAAGTCTACTCCATTTGGTTTCTCATTGGAGAACTATTATATGTCATTTCATTGCGTCTGGTTCAGGAGGGAGCACTGAAGCCACAAGAATAATTAAGTTGGTTTAATAAATGTCCTCTCATGGTATCTAACCATTATGGCATTTTATAAACTGTATTCTTTTTAAAGTATGAGAGGTAAAAAGTCTATTACTAATGTGTCGGTGATATTTAAGACAAATAGACAAATTCACAGGTCTCAAGAAATCGCCTAGATTTTTTAAATCCAACTAATAAAATCTAAATATTTCTTGTACTCTCGAAGTAATCCAAATCCAATCAATTAAATAAGATTGCCTGTATTTTGCAATCTTTGGAGCCTTAACTATATTACTAAAACTTATAATAGTATGCATGTAACATAATCGTGACATTTTCATTTAATAAGCCATGGAATTAATTGTAGTTATTTAACTATGTATTAAATTCAATTTTGGATAATGATATTAAATGTAGCTTTTTGATTGTAACTTAGATGGAAAAAAATGTGTTTATTGATGGAATTAGGGATTGAATGAAAATCCGTCGCTCATGGTAAGAGAATATGCATCATCACAGTACGAGACAACACCTTTCGTTGCAATTTATATATGGTAATCTTTATGGGTTTCTAATATCAATTTCCATTGTTAATTTTACATTTATTTCAAATTATTTGGTTTTCAATTAAAAACATGCCAATTATTATAAACACCAATTGAAAATATATATCAATTATTATAAACACTATTTGGTTAATATAAGTTAAATATAATTAAGGGGATATAAAGAGCATCCCATCAAATAGTCTTTGTAACTATAATTGGTTTGGGATCATCCCATTTAACAATTTGCACCTATCTTGAGCTTTTCTAGCTACTTTGATTCCAACCATTCATTCAAGAGTTAATTCAACAATGATGAGGTGCGACAAATATGAAAAAGTTTCCATATGCACCAAAACAAAGTCTTTTTGGTAGAATGAATAGATTGTAGCTTTTTAAAGCTATATTTCAACAAATATTGAAATCAAAAGTTTTTTTTTAAATTGTACTGAATACCAAACAACACAAATTGAATTCTAAACCTTAAAACTAGCTCGAATTCAGTGTGTTTACTCTAATTTAACTCTAATTAAACTAAGTAGCAGGACTCGCTACCATATAGCACTTGTTAAAAATTGTATTAACAAATTTAAGCCAAAAAAATATTTCATCTATAAAACTATTAGAAATTATAAAAAATATAAACCCGCCTTTTGCTTGTAAATCAATATAGAAATTATGAAAACTATAAACCTTCCTTGAGATTGTAAATCAATATGAAATCAGTAATAAAAGGCTATTAGAAATTATAAAATTATAACCTTCTCTTTTAGCTTGTAATGTATAGGACTATAAGACATTTATGAAAATCTACGAAAATGAGTAAAAAATCGCTTCCACCTCTTTAAGTATTAATAAAGTTATCATCTTTAATGATTATTATTATTAATTAAGAATTCAAGCTGTTAATAATTATAATTAAATTGTGTATTATTGTATTATTTATTATCTTATTGATATTAATTATTTAATTAATACAAATAATTAAGTTAATGAATAATAACAATATTGATAACGGCCCTAATTCATTATTATTAATTAGCTTAGGGAGCTTAATAATTTATTATTATAGCCCACTTGGTTAATAATAGTTATATAATAAGTTTAATAATAATAATTGTTATTATATGTATTAATTATTATTATTATTGTTATTGTTAATATAGTAATTATTATAAGAGATAATGAACATATGGTTAGGGTTAATTATTAGAGATAGTTTAGATGATATAGTTATTAATTAAGACACGAATTAATAAGGATAGAATGGAAGAAATAAGGAGAAGTGGGATGAATGAGAAGATTAAGAGGGGAGATGAATATGATGGAGAGGTACAAAGGGAAGGTTCAACATGGGCTTAATCATAGAAAGTAAACATAGGTGAGAGGTTTTAGTTAAGGTTGTAAGACTTCGATACTTGAGAGAGTAAGGGGATCCAACTCCTATGTACTTCTATAGTGCTATCTCTATTAATATTCCGAGGATGTCTTATAATTTCAAGGGCTTGATGAATCTTTTGTTTATACTCATGCTTTTCTTTGACGATTATTTTCATGTCTTCAAGGTAAACATGGTGACACATCCTTGATGAGTGTTTAGCAAGTGCTAGATATTCAGTTCAACCATTTTTAATGTCAGTGTCATGTTCTTTGAGTCTAATTCTGAAGGATCTTCATGCTTCTCCAATGTAATGTTCACCAAATGAACAGAAGACCTTATAAACCCATTTTTTGGGGTTGTTCAAGACTATTTTTTACTAATCTCATCTTCTGTCTAATGGTTGTAGGGGCTTAAAAGTGGCATCAATGTTTTTTCTTTAGAAGCTTGTCTTGCTTATATGTGACCCCTTGAATGTATGGTAGATAGGCCTTATTATTAGAAGGTTGGCAACTGCTCGAAAAGGGTCTTCTTCCATTTCTCGTTCTAGCTCTTCTGATGGTTTTTATGATTTGCTTATTTTTATATCCAATGCTAGCAAATACTTTCTTCAAATATTTTGTATCCTCCTCCACATGTTGTATGTATGTTGTTCTTAATTCTCTAGTGAAGAGGGCTTTGAACACCCCCATCTTTTGCGTTGGTTGATGATGTGACTCCACATGAAGATTATTATCTGTGTGCCTTCTTCAAGAACACTTTGTGCCTTAATGATCCATCTTCATTCCTCAAGAGGAGAATCTTTAAGAATGGGATGCAATTGTTTTCTTCAACCATCGTAGTGAACTTCATATCTTCAAATAAGTTCTTAAGGTGGTCTACATAGTTTCTTAACTCCCTGTCGCCATGAGGCCAATTTACACTGGTTTTATCAACAAACCTGATCCAACATTTAGATTTTAGAGGGAAGGTTTCCAGATCTTTCTTTTCAAAATTTTCCATAAAAATATTGGCTACTATAGAGGATATCGGAGAGCCCATAACCACTCAAGAAGTCTTTCAAAGAATTTAGCTTGGAAGGTAAAAAATATAGAACAAAGACATATTTCCACATGTGTGGCAGTTTCGGGGCTTATAAGCTCTTTTATCCCTTGGATAGCTTCATCTAAAGGAATCTTTGTTAATATTTGAACAACATCTCTTTCAGAAAAATCACGTTGACCACTTATAGTCCATTTCACCATTGAAACTTAAAATAGTATCACCAAGATCCAAATTCTCTTTCTTTATAAATTCTACATAATGATTAGAATCTTTAATGTATGAATTTGTTTCTCCAACCAATCAAGCAAAGGTGCTTGTAATATCTTTAACTAATTTGTATGTGGATGCCTGTTGACGATGGATCTAAGGGTCACCTTCTTTATGAATTTTGTAAGCCCCATAAATTAACATATAAAAAGTATCACTACAGCGGTAGGAATTACGCAAATAGCAAGTAAAGCATTGAATATAAAATTATTGCAAATATTTGATATATAAATATTAATTATAAAAAATTTTGGACTATTAAATTAAAAATAAAATAATTTCGTATAAAATATTTCAGATTTTAATGCAAATAATTGTTATATTTGGTTTAGAATTTATGGGGATAAGGAGTAATGGTTTAAAGTTGTAAATTTATGGTATATATAATTTAAGAATCTTGTAGTTTAATTGGCAGAAGAAATGATATTTTTTTGGTTTATTTTATTTTTTATTTTTTTGTAGGTGAGGAATTTATAATTACAACTGTTGTCAGGCTTGCTTGTGTGATATGTGGTTAATACTGGTTCACTATCACTATAACCGTCAAGTGCAACTTCTCACCTCCCAGGAATGGAGTACGGGTAAAACTAAGATTGAACATATGAACTGCGTAGCGGCACAAACCCCAGACCAAGCCTCTAAGTACTAATTTATTTAATTTAAGAATTATAAATTTAACTTAGTTTAAGCGATTTAACATTTTTTTTTAAATGCTGAATTTATTTATTTGTTCAAAAATAAATTGAAAAAAAAAATGCAAAATTACATCTTATTAAAAATGGCATACCAAATTTAAACCAAAAAAATTATTTGATGTAGTAAGAAATAAGAAAAATATAAACCTCGTAAACCTATCTATAGTTTGTAAATCAATATAATTGTGAGACAGCAAAGATGTAACAAATGAGTAATAAATAGGTCTGCCGCTTTAAAAATCCATGATTAAGCAAGATAGATCCACTTACTGAGAAAAGGAAATTGTAACCCGTCTCCAACACCTGGCCGAAGAAGCGCACCCTTCTCCACATCATCTTCAAGTAATTTGGACTCATAAGGGGCATCACGGCTGTGTAATCTACACCCTCTGTCTTCATCAGATAACAATGCTTGTGCATCTCCCTGCAGCGCTGCAGTGCCTCGTTATCCGCTGCAACAATGAGAAGATTATGCAGCAAGTGTTCAGTTCCGTTGCCCACTCGAAAACTATCCAAGAACAGATCCAGCATGCTATTATTTTGCGCCCATGCTCTGTTAAGCAACGTGATTATTACAGTTCTGTTTGAGTTCGCAACCTTCGACAGTATTAATTCAAGCTCCACCATATCGCTGGATACTGGAGTACTGTAATTATTCTGCACAATTATACAGACAAGCCTTATAAATAATATAATCCTAGAGGGATCTATGCTAATATAAAATTATAAATATTTTGAGGGATTACAGACTTACATGATGATTTGTAGGTTGGGTACACGACCCTGGCATTTTAAAGGGTTCTTCAGAATTACGCGAAAACGAACTTAACGCAAAAGGATTATTCAACGCTTTTTGGGCCTTCAAAAACCCTAAGTAGATTAATCCTACCAGTGTGATACAAAGCAAGACCACGTTCACGTCCCTCAGCTTGCTGTGATGGATCGCCATGGAAATACGCCTCATTTTCTTTCTTTCTCAGATGACCATGGAAATTGGCATTCTGCAAAGAAGTCTGAGAAAATTCAGATTAGGCAGTGCATGATGAAGACACCGGATTGGCAATACAGATAAGGGTGAGAGGGTGAGAAAAACTAGTGGTCGTAATGAATGGTCAGACTTTTCAACAATTAACCTATCCACTACAAACATCAAATGCTAAATCGCAATTAACTTTTCTCCTAATCCCGAAATTCCAAAATATTTTCAAAATGTATAATTAACACAACTTTGAACGCCCACAAACTATGAAAGTAAGATGTGTGCTCAAACCGGGGAATTCACTTTCACATTACCCGTAACATGAGGATGAAATTGTTCGGCCACCCTCCATTTTAAGTTTGACCGAGCTTATGGGGTGCCGAAATTCACGAGTGGTGAAATATGAATTCACTTCGCGAAAACGAACTTAACGCAAAGGGATTATTGAACGCTTTTTGGGCCTTCAAAAACCCTAAGTAGATTAATCCTACCAGTGTGATACAAAGCAAGACCACGTTCACGTCCCTCGGCTTGCTGTGATGGATCGCCATGGAAATATGCCTCATTTTCTTTCTTTCTCAGATGACCATGGAAATTGGCATTCTGCAAAGAAGTCTGAGAAAATTCAGATTAGGCAGTGCATGATGAAGACACCGGATTGGCAATGTACAGATAAGGGTGAGAGGGGGAGAAAAAGTAGTGGTCGTAATGAATGGTCAGATTTTTCAACAATTAAGCTATCCACTACAAACATCAAATGCTAAATCGCAATTAACTTTTCTCCTAATCGCGAAATTCCAAAATATTTTCAAAATGTATAATTAACACAACTTCAACGCCCACAAACTATGAAGTAAGCTATGTGCTCAAACCGGGGAATTCACTTTCACATTACCCGTAACATGAGGATGAAATTGTTCGGCCACCCTCCATTTTAAGTTTGACCGAGCTTATGGGGTGCCGAAATTCACGAGTGGTGAAATTTGAATTCACTTTCACATTACCCGTGACATGAAAAAGCTTCACTGGTGAAATTTTTCGGACGCCACTCGTTTTAAGGTGAAGCTTTTTTTCCCTGAGTTGATCACGGATTGAGATTGAGTTTCAATGTTGAATTATAATTTGATTTACTTACCTGGTCAATGTTATTATCAGAATTGTGTAAAGTTTGACGTGAAATGGAGATTTGACATGATTGCTCTGCATTTGAATTTCTTTATAAGACGGATTTAGATTAAGTATAAATTGATTTACTAACCTACTCAATGTTATTATCAGAATTATGTAAAGTTTGACTTGAAATAGAGATTTGACATGAATGCACTCTATTTCAATTTCTTTATATGAAATTTGAATTAATAGCAAAAAAGATCTCATAGCAATAGACTGAAAAACTAATTTCTTAAAAGAAATTATGTGGATGTTTATCCTTCAAAAATGAGACCGACTTGGGATAATGAAAGGAATAATGAAGCTTATGTTGCAAAGAGATTGGACAGGTTCTTGATTCATGCCAGTGTGATCGACTTTATGGGTATGCCTTTTTCCTCAATAGAAAACATGTTTATCTCGGATCACAGGCCGATCAAGCTTGGCTGGAGTCAGAGCAGTGTTAGAAAGGGATACTCTTTCAAGTTCAATAGCTCGCACCTGGAGGATTCGGGCTTTAATGAGCTCATTAACAAAGCTTGGTCCGAATTGATAAGTAAAAAAGATGTCTCCACACTTGTGATGACCTTCAGGGACAAAATGGATTATATGAGGCGGATTGTGAAAAAATGGCAATATGAAAAAAGGCAATCAAGTAGGGAAGAATTAAGGAATATTCAGAGGGCTTTAGATGTGGCATCAGAAGTCCTTGCTTCTCACAGGTTGACGCTGGAGTCGCGATGTCTTATAAAAGAATTGCAAAAAAAGAAAATTAAAATCATGGAACAAGAGGAATCATTCTGGCGGCTAAAAAGCAGGATGACTTGGATAAAAGATGGGGACAAGAATTCAAAGTTTTTTCACAAAGTTTCAAATGCTAGAAGGGAAAACAATGTCATATGGAAGATAAAAAATTATTGTCTCCCAACAGGATATTACAAATGAAGCAATATGTTTCTTTGGGAAGCAATTTCAGAGGTTGGAAATCAGTAATTTCAATGATATCTTGTGGGGTATTGAAATTTTCCCAGAGATGTTCGATGAGGATGCAAATGTTAAAATTTTCCAAAAAATTTCAGAGGAAGAATTTCTTGGGGTTATGAAGGCTTTCAAAGCTGATAAATGTCTAGGCCCTGACGGCTGGACAATAGAGTTTTTTATACACTTCTTCATTTTGCTCAAAGGGGATCTGCTAAATATGGTTGAGGCTACAAGAAGAACGGGAAATATGAACTCAAAAATGGCTTCCACCAATATTGCTCTCATCCCAAAGAAAGATGATGCTGAGTCTTTTTCGGATTTTCGGCCGATCTCGTTATGCAATATTTCTTATAAGATCGTTGCAAAAATAATTGTAGAAAGGATAAAATTCTATCTATCAGAGCATATTTCTTCAGACCAGCATGATTTTTTAAGTGGGAGTAACATTTAGGATGCAGTGGCAAGTACACAGGAAGGTCTTTATTCTATTCAGAAAGAGAAGCGGGATGCAGAAATTCTTAAGATTGATCTCCAGAAGGCATACAATTGCCTTGACTGGGGCTTTCTCAGGTGCGTTTTGGTTAAAGGTTTAAACTCTGGTATGACAAATTGGATTATGGCATGCGTCGAGCTGGTGAATTTCTCGGTGATTATAAATGGAATCCCTTCACCTTTTTTTGCTGCATCCAGAGGGCTTCGTCAAGGATGCCCTTTATCGCCTCTGTTATTCATTTTGGTAATCAATACACTTAGACTCCACATTAATAAAGCTGCTGAAGAAGCCAGAATTAGTCCTCTTATGCTTTGCAGAAGTATTTCGATATCTCATAACCTGTTTGTTGACGATATCATTATTTTTGGAATGCTATGCAAAGTAACTTGGTCATGCTATTTTGACATTCTGGTGAAGTTTCAAAAAGCTACGGGTCTCTATATCAATCTGGATAAGTCTGCTTTTTTCCACAATGACTCGGACCTAGTTTTGATTACCTGGTTGTTGGAGAAGTTTGGTATTAAAGCCCTTCCTATTGCTGGTGGGCTGAAGTACTTGGGTTTTCAGCTGAAAGCCATGGGGTACAAAAAGGCGGAATGGGGATGGATTCTAGATAAGTTTCATAAGAGAATATCTGGTTGGCAGTTTAGATTTATTTCCCTTGGTGGTAGGGTGATCCTTGCTCAGGCAGTTTTAAATCAGATGATGGTATATTGGGCTCATTTATTCTCCTTCCCGGTCAGCATTATTTCGGCAATGAACAAATTGACAACCAGTTTTATTTGGGGAGACCGGGAGGGGAGAAAAAAATACCATTTGTCTTCTCTTTCCAACATTTCCAAGCCTAAGAGCCTCGGTGGTTGGGGTCTCTTGGATCTGAGGTCCTTCGGCAAGGCATTACTTTTTAATTCACTGTGGAAAGGCGTTTATGGGAAAGGCCCGTGGAGTAGTATTATCCGGGTTAAGTATTTAAAAAGAAAGAGCCTGGCATATTGGTTCAGAAGAAAGCATATGGGGTCGTCTGGGGGCTCTTTGGTTTGGCGTAGCATGTGGAAGATTGGAAATTTTTTTCTTGAAAATCTCATTTGGCAATTTCAAATAGGTGAAAGTCTTCTTATTGGAATAGAATACTTCATGAGTGGTTCGGAAAAAATTGAAATTCAAGAGCCATTGCTATACTTTTTCCACATGGTAGGCATCTTTTTCTGGGGATGTCTTATTGCTGAATGGAATGGCCCTTTCCCCATCTGGAAGGATGCCGATCATATGTGCATGCCAGCGCACATTGCCTCTCTGTGGAATTGCATTAAAATCCACCTCAGGAACTGTGGTATCTTCCATTCAAGGGAGCATGCTGTTTTAATCTGGAAGAGTTCAAAGACATTGTATGAGGTCCAAGTAAAGGATGTATATAAAGATTTGATTGGCATGGTTCCTTCGCGGCTCGAGCCATCATTTCCGACCATTTTATGGAAAACGGGTTGTCCTTTAAAAATGTCCCTGTTTGCGTGGTTGGCTTTCCACAACAGGAATCTCTCTAGGGATAATTTGAGGAGGCATGGGTGGCAGGGTCCGGGTGTTTGTTTTCTATGCTGGGCTGAGGATGAATCCAACTTCCATCTTTTCTTTGGATGCAAAATGACATAACCACTGTGGCAGAGTCTGGAACACGACCACAATATCCAACATCCTTCGGTCTCCTCGGTGGGTGAGGCTTTCTTCTGGTGCTGCTCACAGAAGAAGGCATGGAGAGCAATCTTTATTGTTACGCTTTGGCGCATTTGGCTTTGGCGTAACAAAGTTGTTTTTGATGGGAGAGCCTCTCAGTTTCAGGAGATTTTATCTTCCATAGCTTCCATTTATGAATCAATTCCATCTTGATCTTCAAAAGGCCCTGTCTTGAATGATAGTTTGTCTCATCCGGATTTGTCTGTCTATCCGAGAGCTTTTTTCGATGGGGCTGAGCAGGAGGGCCTTTGCAGCTGTGGGGTTTTCATCGTAGTCAATGAAGTATGTCACTATCTTCTGTCCTAGAATGGTGGCAGAGGTTCGAATTCTAAGGCGGGAGCTATGGCCCTTACGGGCCTTCTTCGTTTCTGTTGTTTTCTCGATCTTCAGGATGTCTCCATCTTTGGTGATTCCAAGGTCCTGGTGGATGGTATTTGCGGTAAGAACTGCATCAGAAACCCACAACTCTCTGGTTGGATGGAGAGGATTACGTTTCTATGGAACAGTTCTAAAGGGGTGTCTATTCTTCATATCAAGAGGGACCTAAATCTGGTTGCAGATGAGCTGTCTAAAAATGGTCTCAGGATGGATCCAGGCTTGTGGTCTTTGCAGGTTCTTTTTGAGGACAGTGTCTTCTCCATTCAGGATTTCTCCCCTCTTGACTTCTGATCTTTGTTTTTTTTACTTGCTATCGTCCTTATGGCAGATGTTTTGGTTTCTTTAGGGTTTTTGTGCTGTTGTTCCAATGTTTGTAGGGCTTGTTCAAATGTGTTTTTTGGATTTCAGGCCGGTTGCAGCATGTGTAGATAAGATTGCGCCTCGTTGGTTTTGGATTTCGGTTCTCGCCATCTTTATGGCTATGCCCCTTTTTTTCATCCAACTCAAAGTCTCTCTATGGGTTGGCGGTTGGATAGTCTGTCCGTATGGATTCCAATTTTGACTATATGCTCTATGTGGTTCGATTTGGTCTTTTTTATGTTTAGTATGATCTGGATGAGATCTGACTATGTTCAAAAGCTCTGTACATTCTGGTTTGTTTATACTTCTTATATAAATGCAATTATGCTTTTTCGACTGAAAAGAGAATATTATGTTCGACACAAATTAAGTGAGAATATTATGTTCGACACAAATTAAGTGATTTATTTGATATTTTATTTTTTATTTTTTTAAATGATAATTTTAGAATAATTTGATATAATATGAGATCGATTCCAATCACTATCATTATAAATTCTAGATACAAGATAAATAATGTGGATTTTAACACTCTAGATACAAAATGAATAAAGTGGATTTTAAAACCTGACCTTCTCACTTTAATACTCCATTTACATGGATGAAACCAATTATTTCCATTAGAAATGGTTAAATTTTTTTATTACAGGTTGAATATAAAAATCATTAATAATTTTAAAATTATTATTTATTTTTTAATAAGAATTTTGTATATATATCCAATTATGTGTTTTGATAGCAACAAATAGATCAAGTAGGTACGTCTCTATATCTCGGAAAAAATTAAGTGATCAAAGTTATTTAACGAAACTATATTTCTTTCCAAAGGAATATAAACTAGATAACAAAATACTGGATTTTTGTAGTTGTATACCTTACAAAACTATGTCTATACCTTAGAAAACTACCCTACCAAAAACCAAAATTTACATGTCATGTTATAATTGATTGATAATGTGGTCCTTCATAACTGTGTAATGCCAATCCGTTTGGTTCAAAGGAATAGTAGAAGGCCAGATTGGACCGTTTATTTTTTCAACCTCTCAATCTTAATTATACCCTTTATTAGCACATATGTCTGCATATTTATTGAGATCATGAAGAACATGAAAATATGTTATTCAAAAGAACCCTTCAGCTTATTTTCTATTTTTTAGTAAGACTTTTTCGTTCACCAAATCTTGAGTAAGAATGAGGGATTCTCCCAAATTAGTAAGAGAGATTACCTATTTCTCCTTGGCTATTGAATCCTCTAGTACTAAGCATAAGCTTTAGCTTAGTTATTTTTGATGCATCATAAACCCAATAATACTCTACAACTTTATCTTCCTTGAAATCATAAAACCTTCTCTCGTACTCCTTTTAATTCTATTATTTAATCAAAATATAAAAACATTGGATATTTTATAAATTATTTATTAATTTTTATTTTTTTTAACCTCCTAAATAATACGAATAATACTTCAAACTGTATATTTTAAAAATTAGTCAATCGTGTGTAATTTATAATATTCACTGTTAAAAAAAAAACTCCACATTTCAACAATTAACCTATCCACTACAAACTTCAATGCATGGAATGACTTCACAATGTTTGCAAATGGCATGGAATGACTTTACATTAAAACCTACGCAGAGAAAAATGATACAGATCAGAAATACATGGAAATTTTAACTGCGCTCTTCACAACATTGCCCTACCCTCCTTATATTACCACATTATTTCATTCTTTATTTTATCAACTTGTGTCTCATGTAACTTCTTACACTATCATTCTATACTGTTCATCTTATCTTCTTGTACGCCATTAGAGACGGCATCTTGCAAATATTGAAACATTATCAACTTAATGGTACAAAGAATGTTACATTGTTAAAAATACAACATTTAGTTAAAAAAAATAGTTGACCGATATTCTCGACAAAACTTGTATTTAAATAAATAATATAACAAATTAATCCAAATATGATATACAAATGTATTAATCAAATATTATTTTATATGAATATTGTTTATATATATTATATATATATATATTGATTTCTCAATGAATAACGAATTTAAAAAATTATATTTATTGCACTGTCGGTAGTCGATGTCTCCAAAAAAGAGAAAATCTCATACAAAAGCATTGGTGTGTCCATAACATAAAATTGCATCGGTGCTTTACTTTAAATATAAGCAACATGACATCATCTTTCAGCATAGCTAGTGCTTTTTCAGAAAACAACAATACTATGGCTTCAAGTCTACAAACAACGGTATTGTTTTTAATTAATGCCTTGATGTATTGTAACACTTAATGCACTAGTACTTTCATAGAACTAACACCCCCTGGTTCTACAAAATATTATTTCCATTATCAGTGCACTATTAAAATTAATAGCACTAAGTGCTCTATATAACAAATGCACTAGTGCATTTATGTAAACAAGGCATTCCGTGTTGCATGTTTAAGAGAAAACACTGGAATTGCAATTATTTTTTGCATGCCCCGTAGTCGTTCCTTCATCAAAGAATGACTAGGGTTTTTTTTATATAAGTACCGACGCAGTATACTTTTTTATTTTTTCTCCATTGAGCATTGTTTATGTGTTTATTTCTTAGTTTTTAGTTTATGTTGATATATGTGTTGTTTTTCACTACTTACGGTGCTTATTTTATCCATTTTTGTCTACTAACAACAACCAATTGCTTGTATTTTCCTTGTAGGCAACAACCAACTCCAAGGAAGGTGTATTTGGTACTCCATATCAACAAAAAAACCACAACACCTAGTGACTCACGTCAAGGCTAACATCATATTGGGTCAGGTTGATCAATCTCGGTTTGGCAGCCCGAGGATTGTTGAAGTCCACATAATATTTTAAAGGTAAAGGAACTGATATTTTACCAAGCATCTTTCCTAGTTCTAGTCACATGAAAATGTAGTGAGGTAAGACCATTCATGCATTTAAGTTTTGATTTAAGCACTTTTTAATATAACTTGAAGTTGCCCATTGAACGAGGCCAAAAGGCCTTACTACCTTCGATTTAAGAAATTGGTTTTAAGTGTTGGTCATGTTTCTTGGTTAGAGAAAACCTTGAGTGCAAAGGGCTACGAAATTGGGTATTAAGCGTGAAAGGTTATATGGAGACTCCCGTAAGGAGTTGGGGGTTGTAGCACTAAGTTGTGGAATTGCAGGCTTTGCGAGGAGTTGAGGAAATTGTTCACCACCATCAATAGTGTGGATTAGAGTGAAATCGACCCAAAGTATTTGAATAAGAATAGTAGTAAACTTGGGCCACAGGTGGTCGTCATGGTGGTAGTCGGGAGGAGAAGATTGGGTAGTGGTCTACATTGAGGGCAATGTTTTGTGGAGGTGTGACCCTTGTGTGGTTTCAAAGAAACATGCCAATAGTGTTGCGTTGTTGAATGAAGGGAGATACTAGCCTCGGACATGGGTGTGCCTACGTTAGAAAAAACTTGGGCCATTGACGTTATCGATGAATAGTGAAAGTAAGGGGGAAAAGGAAAAATTCAAAGCCATTTGTCCCCCATCAAGTTAGGGGTTGAGCCAAAGTCTGATTCATCACCCTATTAGATGTGTTGGCTATATCTTATTTGGGATAGATTTGATTACCTTATTGGTTTAGCATATGTAGGATCTAGCACAAGAACAAGGAATTTGGTAAAGTTAACTCTTCAGGAAAGAAAAAGGTGAGCTTTATCTTTAACAATGCTTTATTGTTTTATGGTTTTGTTGGGTTTGAAAGAGTTCTAATATTTTTCTTGGCTAATATCTTAGAAATATAATTGGTAATGTCATGAATGTGATGAAGCAAATTAGGGCTTGGGGAGGGAAAATGGAAATTAGGTTTTTAGGTTTTGAGTGGAGGGAGGAGAAAAAGGCTTTGTTGATTTTGAAAATAGAATAACCATTGGCTAGGAGAGCAGTCATAAGATAAGCCATTTTTTTGCCTAGGAGATGAGGAGTATAAATTTGAATGACTCTAGTTTTAAGGTTTTTAGGATGACAAATTTTAAGCAAGGTGATGGTGGGAATGGGCATGAAAACATTTAACAATATGAGTATTTTTGTGATAAAATTAGTAGTATATGGTCCTATCAAGTTGACAAGTGCATAGAAACATCTACAAAAGAGAGAAAGTTATCCTTTTGGGTTTGCACAGTGAATTGGATGTGCATAGGTATGTTATTAAGATGGTCAAAAAATAAGTTAACTACTATAAAGTATTCATATGATACTAAACACCTCATATAATTTGAACAAACCACAATTATTGCATCAACACCCATTATTGATAATGTATTATCAAAGAAGCCCTTGAAATTGAATAACATCGTAATCATTTTAATAAATAAAAAAGACTATAAACTTAGCCTTTTATGAAAACTCATTAACCCTTATTTACATCAATAAACATTTTTCCTTATCCTTGTATTTTTATGTCATTTTATTCTTAATTCCAATCTTTCCTTGTATTTTTATGTCATTTTCTTTTTAATTCCCATCTTTCCAACCTACCCACCACTTCCCTTATAAATGTCAATATCTTTTTAAATTCTTATTATGAAATTTTCATTTATCCCCATTAAATTTACAATTTCAATAAATATTAAATCATAATTTTATCACCAACAAATTTATATCTTCAAATATTAATAAACCATATTATTTTACAAATTTGAAATTAAAAATATATCTCATTCACTATCAAATTCTAAACCTATCTCCCATATAAAATGAACTTAGCAATCATGAAACATAGCATCACAGTGCCTTCATATGTATAAAAATGGATGAGAATATAACTTAACCATTCAAATTTAAAAGAACGTAAAGAAGAAACTGCTGCCATCTCAAAAGGCGTGATGAATTATCATTTGAAATTGCAAACGCTGCCAAGACATCAAACATCACAATCCACATTGACATATAGTACGGTCCTTAGGTCCTCTACCTTGTTTTTCAAATGAAGTGGAATGTTTAGATTATATCAAACTATTTTCAATGCTCTCAAGTTTGGCACATCATAATGTTCACTTTTGTCAAAGGGACTAATTTTGTCAACTATACTCTCTATTGGACAATAACTCTGTGAATGGTAATGCTCCCATTTTGTCAACGAATGAAGTGGAATGTTTAGATTATATCAAACTATTTTCAATGCTCTCAAGTTTGGCACATCATAATGTTCACTTTTGTCAAAGGGACTAATTTGGTCAACTATACTCTCTATTGGACAATAACTCTGTGAATGGTAATGCTCCCATTTTGTCAAAGGGAGTAATTTTTTCAACTACATTAACTATGTGTATGGGATTGAAACCTCGTCGTGGGCAGTTAGATGTGCCCATCAAACTCCCTAGGTTGTTTTCAAATTAATACAATACACCTAATAAAACCAATGTTATTTTCAAATAAATACAATACCCCTAATAAAACCAATGTTATTTTCAAATAAATACAATACATTTCATAAAATATACTGTCCACCACCTAATAAAATATACAACTACCTAGAAAACAATGTCTTAATGACCAATGGGCCCAGCACAAATATCCATTTCTTACGCAAGAAATACAAAGATTAGATTTATGAAACAATTTTGGGATTTTCAAAGTTTAAAGTGGAAACCTAACTTGAGAGAAAATCATAGGTATCCAATTATTTTTACCTATTAGGGTTAGGGTTAATGTCGCATGTGGTTTTCCAATTATATAATATATCAAGTATGTGAATGTGAGTAGATAAGATAATAATCCTATATCCAAATTATCTCAAATAAATTCAATTGTTTTTCCCTTTATCCGTAAAGTAGATGATATTACCGTATTTTTTCAAACTATGTAATGTAAATTTATTTGTTTTTACCTTTATCCGTAAAGGTAAATGATATTACATTATTTTATTTAATCTAAATATTAAATAGATATTATTCATTATAATATTTTTCATAACTGAAAATCTTTTGGATAACGATAAGCATACACGAAACCAAAAGTTTACTTTCAAGGTATTTCAGAGGTCGTGTGTAGTATTCATTTAGTAGTATTAATTTGATATAAAAATATATTAGTTAAAGTGGATATTGAAAATTTTAATCTATAGAAAAAATTTCAATATTTTTTATATTACTTGTTAATTTGAATATTTTGTTTAAGTAATATTGAAAGGATTTAATATTTTATTATTATTTATTATTTATACTAGTTATTTTAAATATCATTTAATAAGTTCATATTAAATATTGAATGAGTTGCATATGTTTTTAGAATTGGAAAGTAAAAAATACAAAATAAGAAAATTTTAAACAAAGTTTTTGGGTAGAAATTATATGAGAGAATTTTTTGGCCCAAGCCTTTTGAACCAACAAGTGTGGTTTATCATTAGGACCAGATGAAGAAAATTTTAAATTTATATTACATTATATATATCTCTATATAAAATTAATATAATATCAATTTATTTAAAGTGGATATTAAATCTTTTATTTATAATGTAGATTGAAATATTTATTTGTTATTAATATTTTTTTAAATATTATATGTCAAATTTATGTTGAGTAAGAAAGGAATTATAAGTCTCATTTATACTCAAATGAAAAAAAACACATTTTGATACAAAAATTACTATTTTTGTATTATATTGTTAGTGTATTACAATTTTAGTGTAAAAAGTTAAGATTTAAAAGTTGTATTTCTTTTATGCTTTCATATTGTTAGAGTAAAATATTATTCATTGAAATTTAGACTTGAGTGGGTATCAAAAATTTTAAGAATATTTATATTCAAAAACATTGTAAAATATAAAAGGAGGCCACTATACAAAGATATTGCTATTATTGAAAATCCTATCATATTTAAATGTAACCAAATTGTAGTAGTGATTAGGTTTAGCTTAAGTTATTAGATAATATAATGTTATCCATCCAACCCATAATCTATTCTTATGAATGACATATTGAGTCCATTATGAATATGAACTCATCCATGTTAATCACCATATATGTATGACAAGGGAACTCTTCCATATAATGATTTGATAACTTCATCTAAAATTGTGTAAAGTAATATAATCATATTCTAATATTATTTGAATTAGAATAATATCAAATATTTGATATTACCACATAATATCAAAATAAGAATTCGATATTTAAACATTTTATTTTTTCCCACAAGTAAAAATTATAAATAATTCTAAATTAAAAACCATTTATATTTAATTAGACTATGTTTACCATTTTATAGATATATATTAAATTTTCAAAATAATTTTAATTTTTAAAAATATAATATTTTTTTTTACACATCCTTTTCTCAATTCAAATTATTTTATTATCACACCTTTTCTTCTCATCAACAAAGTTTAGAAGAATCACTATGATTAAAAAAAAATAAAAAATTGAAACCATATCCACATCACCAAAAAAAATCGACTACCTTTTAAATATGGTTCGATTAGATTTTGGGTGATTAAAGCTACCTCCCCTTTTCAAACCACATAAAATTAAAACAATGAAATAAAATAAAAAGTATGAATATTAATATTAGCCAAAATTCTTAGTCGGTGCTTACAAAGTAGGTTTGAAAATTATTGTTCTTGGTACCCCATATGACATATGATTTATAATGACTTCCTTACAATCTGTATGAAAACCTAATAGAGTATTTCCCAATTGGTAGTATTGTCAGATAACATAATACCTTCCACATTATTGTCCAAGTGTATGGGGCTCACAAACGTATGTTATCCCTAAAGGTTTAATGGCTTACAATTTTAAATCCCATACTCTAAAAGGCAAAACATATACCCAAGTGGGCAGGCACTAAGGAACGGGTGAAAAGGATGGACCCTCCGAAGACATGAAACATGACAGCAAACACTTTTGGCAGGCACGGGGTGTATGAGGGTAGCATATTGTTACTGTGTAAAAGATCCTCAATGGTGAAAGCTGACAAATAAATACTTCAAAGAAAGAAATGCACTCACATCTCCTCCCATGTGATAAACAGTGCATTAATTCAAGTTTAGTACAATGTAATGTTCATATTTGCTAGAGGACTTCTTTTCAACCACTCTCCCTTTAGCCCAGAGTGGGGGTGAAAACTTTAATAGGGAGTAGCTAAAGTTAATGAATTTCAATAAAATTATATTCATTTCTGTAAACAAAGTTGAATATGGTTTTGAGTTGGTTTGTGTAACAAGGATGCATTCGGCATACCTGCCGTAAAAATGATAGCTCCCTGGTTTCTTAAGTCTATAAAAATATTGAATATATTGAATACCTCTATTCGTTTATCCAAATCCATTAAAAAAAACAGAAGCTCATAAAAATATTGAATATGTTGAATACCTCAATTCGTTTACCCAAAACCATTTCAAAAAAGCTTCTGGAAAATATTTCCTTGATGTCAACTGCCTGATCGTCGCTATGAGTTCTGGGCTATTTAGTTCCTGCCATGAGCGCTGGGCTATTTAGTTCCTGCCATGCCATTCTTTAGTGGATTCTTCATCATATTGTTAGTAATGACGCAAATAACATGCCATTGAAACCTTCTGTCGCTTCCTTACATACTCAGGTATATCTTATATAATATATGCACAGAATGAAATGTACACGGGGCTGCGAGAAAGTGGACGAATAGACCAAGCTCGCCAGTGGAGACCGTACCGAATTCAAATTGGGGAATTATTGACCGTATCGAACTGAATCGGTGAATTTGTGAAATTTTTTTCCAGTACGGTTGAACTTGGTAACTATGATGTAAACTCTTTTGAAGCACCTTTGGTAGAAATCTGTGTTGCCAAAGGATAGATTCATGTTTCCAATGCGTGTATGTATAGAAGATAACTATGACTACCCGCACAAGGCTTGGTTTAAACAGAATCCCAGGGCAATAAAAAAGGATTATGTCCACATTTAAAAGTAATGTTTTTTTATATGAACAACATGATATATTAACCACCAGTTGCTTGAAATCTTAAATTCAATGATAACGCGCCCCGTTGTCTGCCTGTGCTGCTGATAAGGAATTCAGCAAACAACGTAGGTCCTGTTGATCAGAAAAATTTAAACGATAATAGGATCTTCACTTCACTAGTAACGCTGATACAGACATCGAAACGGTATTAGTGACGAGGTGGTTTAAATAAACGCACTTATCAAAGAAATCTGGCCTTTTACCAAATAAAATCTGTAGACAACATTCATTGGTAGTAATATTAATAGTCTGCTATTGTGACTGCAATAGTAGTTAGTTTTCTGCCATAGTGCCTGCAATAATAGCGCGTCAAAGATAAGAAAATATGTAGACAACATTCCTTGGTAGTAATAATAATAGTCTGCCATATTGCCCGCAATAATAGTGAGTTATATGCCCCGCAATAATAGTGAGTTTTCTGCCGTAGTGCCTGCAATAATAGTGAGTGTATTGTTAACATAGTTCCAACTTATTCTAACCCTATTTTAAAAAATTTAACAAAATTGTCCAAAGTACAAAAAATAAACATAATAAGCAATGAAAAATCTGGAGTTAGATGCTAGTATTCTACCGTCTTTGCAGAGGCCTGTTACAGGACAATGACATCAAAAGAAACTCATAGCTTCTGCCATGGCTTCTTCCATTGTTCCTGCAATGATAGTTAATTGATTATAAACTATATTGTTAGTTCTGCGATCAGAAGTAGCTCATTGGCATTACAATAATAGAGTTTTGGCATTACAATAATAGAGTCTACCATTGATTCTGCAATAATAATTAGTTGATGATGAAAAAAATAGTTCTAATAATAGTTAGTTGATGATGAATAAAATAGTTCTAATGGATTCTAAAGAATTTTCCAACTTAGAGAAAATAAACATAAGGAGTTGTGAACCATGACTGATGCAGTAGAATTTCTGCATTCTTTGCAGAGGAATGTCACAGAATATTTATAGAGTTTACGTTGGAATTAAGAATCTTTAAGTGAGAATGAAATCGCTAGAATTAAGTTAATATTAGAACACATTCATATAGCGTACCAGATAATAAAAAACAAGTTCAAATTAAAACTAAGTCTCTGCCATATCTTTTCACTCCAATACAAATCCTTTAAAAATAGAACGAACATCTATTTTTCCAACTTATTAAGGATAAACATTTAAAAATTGAGGTGCATTCCCTCGTACTTCTTTTTAAGAATAAACTTAATAAAGAAAAAAAATCAAAAAATGAGGTGCATTCCTCACACCTCTATTTAGCAAATATTATTTGAAAATAAAATAAACCACAAGAAACAATAGACCTATCATGCTCTTCGTGGAAAAATATTTAAGAAAGACATGAAAAAATCACTCTCATAGGATGAGAAACATAACAACAAGATGATTGTGTTCACAATCTCTACAATGCTAGAGACTTTCCCTTCTTTCTATCCTCTGCGGCTGAGGTCAAACTGTCGAGCTCTTGTGAGGAAGACTTGATTGCATGGAGAATCATCTTCTTCACCTCTAACTTGTCTTCTTTCGCCCTGTGATTCTTGGGCAGCAAGCGGAACTCTTCATTCAACTAAATGCATTGCTCTAAATTTTCAGGCGATACAAAATCCATGGCAACTTTAATACATGACTTGAGGTTCTGAACTTGATGAGGGCACCCAGCTAGAATGACTGCCTCGTAAAGATTTTGTTCGAATGCCCATGCCTCTGCTCCATATTCTTCTTTCAGTTTCTTGTTATGATACGCATTTAGGTAAATAGTTTGATCATGAATTGGATGAGTAACCTGTGTAAGATGCTTATTTTCAAGGTGCGTGAATTCCCTCTTGTGTTTCACCAAATAATCTTGTAACTTGGGTATGTCCTCTCTTTGAAAAATATCCCAAAGAGCACGTCCAAATTTGGAGTCTTGTTTTTAATCCTCCCTGAACCCTCTGGCAACCCATTACTTATTATGTATTTTTCTCTCAATTTATCTATCGCTTTTTGTTTGGAATCTGTGAATTTGACTTCGG
Organism: Pinus taeda; assembly: GCA_000404065.3. Taxonomy (NCBI): domain Eukaryota; kingdom Viridiplantae; phylum Streptophyta; class Pinopsida; order Pinales; family Pinaceae; genus Pinus; species Pinus taeda. The sequence continues at coordinate 122,176 of APFE031147163.1, read as the reverse complement.
CTATATGTGTTATAATATTGACAGCATCGGCCACATCCAAGTGCAGCTTAGTGACTGAATCCCCTCTTCTAATATGCTCTTCCTTCGTGCCATAGGCTATGCAAGTTTTAGGACCCAAATCAGGTTTCAAGGAGTGCTTTGGAAGCTTTGTGGCAAGATTTAGAATCCCAGATTTAGGATGGGTGTACTCCTTGAAAGGTAATGCGCTGATAAATTCAGAGCAATGTCTTGGTAAACGCTCTTCCCCAAGCTCATGGCAACAAGAAAGACAAAGATCATACTCACAATCATCACAGTTTCTGTGGAAACTTACGATAGATGTGTGGTAGTTATCACAAAAATGACGATCATCTAGCTTCACATTAGACACTCGAATCTCCAGGTCTTCTGCAGGTTTTTTCTGAATTTTGGCCTCCCGCTCCAGTTCCAGCATTTTCTCACCATTAATTTTGGTGACCAAATGTTCATTCCATGGTAACTCAGAGAAGAATGCGGAGCTCTGAATCTAGCGAGTTTACCATGGATGGATATTGTGGCAGGTGTAAGTGGCGGTGTGGCATGTGTATTTTTTTGGAGGGTGGCAGGTGTATTTTTGGGAGCTCCTCGCAGTGTGGCATGTGTATTTTTGAGCGGCACGTGTATTTTCTCCTGCCTTATCCACCATAGGTGACCGAAACTTTGGCTAAAATTAACTAAGTGCAATAAAAAATATGAGAGAATTGAACTTTGGGCAAAAGAAACACAGGCGATTACAGAGTTTGGATAAAATCAACAAACCGAATCGAAAAAGAATAAGTCTGCAATAAGACCTCAATCCGAAAAGCCAATAAAAAACTTGGGAAAATTAATTAAATAATTTGAATTATCAGCTTTTGCTTAAAAATTTGGTTAAATCACTAAATTTCATTTGATATTTAAAAATTCAAACAAAATTAATTCAAATTCAACGCGATATCGATCACTATATACCTGCTACTATCGACAGGTATAATAAGACATTTCATAATCTATTCTGTTTCTAAAGATTATCTCGATGATAAATGTCTACTGAAATTGGAAGAAGTTGTGAAATTTTCATATAGACATAGATCGCTACATAGGATGTGTATATCTCTCTATATCTCTCTTAGTTTCTTCAAAAACCTTGACAAGGCCACTATTGGCATTGACAATTCCTTCAAAAATTTCTTTCTCTCAATATTCCCTTTGAAGAGAAAAGAGTCAAAACCATACTAGGAAGCAAGGTAATATTCCTTCTCACAATTGTATCACTCTTTCCAAATTCGCATAAAGAGCCCTACATTATTAAAAAGTAAAGCCCTAATTCGAAAGCCCTCATTTTATCTTTAGGGTTGGAAAAAATTACTATGAATAAGCGCTTTTCTCCTAGCTCCAAATGTATTCGTCCCTTGAGATTTCATATATATTAGATCCAACTTATTTAGAGAGCCATAATCTAATGAACTTGTAGATCAGAGCATGATCTTGCATATATTGAATGTATTTGATAATCTTGTTAGATCTAACCTCATACTTTCCATATTAAATTGATTTTGGTAGGAAACAACTTTGAATTTTATTTTTCCAAAATGCTCGAACAAATGATTTCTCTGACTCAACATAAGCTCCATTACGTCTATCTAAGCTTTCAAAAAGATGTGAATGATTAGGATTTTGGAAAAGAATTTCAATAGATCTGTCATTATTATCAATGGTTAAGACAATCTAATCGAAGGAGGAGGATTATCACCCTCACGTAGAACTATACATGCATGGATGCACAAAAAAAACATAATTTAAAGCCCTAATAAATTCAAGCACAAATTTAACTAAAACTTGGTTATTAGTTTAGAAAATTTGATTCATGGTAATTATAGAAGTTATCGTTCTTGTGCATAGTTAAAAATTGTATTGGATGATATAAAAGTGATTTGTGGATCATAGAACATTTTAGTTTTGTAGCAAGTTTAGCTTAAACATAATGTTATCATTAGTTCACCTTTTGCATAACTAATTCTTGCAAATATTGAGCTTATGCTTCATAATATTATTTGTTCATATTGATAATTTGTTCAAGGAATTTAAAACTAATTAAATTACTTGACAATTTTGGAACCCTTGTTGAGAAAGTCACTCAGGGAAATTAGTTCATTGTGTATTAAAATAGAGATAAATGCATGATAGATTCATATGGATTGGTGATAACAATAGTGGCAAAGAAATTGTACAATCAATTTTTACAATAAAACAAACTTTGGGCTTCCAAGAAGATATTGAAGAAAATCAAATTACCAATTTCATTAATAATTATCATTTTTTCTAATATATTAGCCTGGGACAATCTCATTATGATCATATCTTGAATCATTTTTTAAAAGAAAATTGTACTATGGAATGCTTTTGATCATTATTTGATTCTAGTTTTTCTATTAATTAAATATCAAAATGTTGTATAACTCCTGTAGAGATTAAGCAATGAGAAACTTTGAATATCAATTCTAAATTTAAGGAATCCCAAAATTCACAATTAATTCAAACACGAGAAGGACATTCTAGTGCATTTGCATGCGAGTACATGAATATGTGAGAAATTAATCCTAATTTGTATGTGCCATAGTTATATTCAAGAAAATTATAAACCTATTAGATTACCCCAAAGATGTATGAATCTGATTTTACATGAATTGTAAATAAGAGCTGCAAAAAATATTGAATGTGAATATTATATACTCTATTTTTTTATAGTCAATGGGTATCACCATTAGAAATTGCTCTGAAAAAGAATGGTAAATGGCATGCTTTTATTTAGTATCAAGAACTAAATAAAGCTACCTTCAAAGACCATTTTTCTCTTCCATTCATAGATCTAGTTTTAGATACATTAGTGGGGAAAAATATTTTGCTTTCAATGATAATTTTAATGATTATAACCATATCCAAATCACTCTAGAAAATAAAGATAAAAGAACATTCACATACCCATCAGGGACTTATTCTTATATAGTATTACCCTTCAAGTTATGCAATGATCTTGCTACTTTTCAATAAGTCATTTTAGGTATTTTCTCTAACTGGATCCATAACATTATATATATATATATATATATATATATATATATATATATTATATATTATATATATATATGAGATTAAAAATTGTGGTAATACTTTTGAGGAAGCATTGAAAAATATTTAAAAGGTTCTTATTAGATGTCGAGGAACTTATCTTTCATTAAGTAAAAAATATAGAAGTTATTTCTAAACTTCCAATACCTAGGACCCAAAAGGATGTAATAATTTTCTTGGGCCATGCAGGGCGCAATTCATAGAATAAATTTAAAAATAGCCTAATCATTATTTTAATTGCTTTTTAGAAATAGTGATTTTTTTTGGAATACTCCTGCCAAATAACTTTAATACATTAAAATAGAAAATTTCTAAAGAAATTATTTTAATAAAGGCACATTATTCTCTTCTTGTGCCTATAGCTACTAATGTTTCATACACTACATTGGAAATACTTTTGGAACAAAATGTATCAAATCCCTTTATGATACTTATGGCACTACATTAATAGTTATGCTACCTTTATCCATACTGATCATTCTTCTATCTGATATTTGATGAGCACACCAATACAAAATGGTAAAATAACTACATGGATTATTTTACTACTAGAATTTAATATCACAATCTTTGATAAACCTCAACAAGAAAACATAGTTGCATATTTTCTTTCTTGAGTCCATAATGTAGGTGAAACAATTGCTATAGATGATAATTTTCTAGATGAACATTTATTTGTAATTTTTATTAAATATCCTTGTTCTGTAGATATTTGTAACTATTTGACTATAGGAAAGTTATCTCAAAATTTGTCACATAGAGAAATGTGGGCCATCAATTTCCATACTATTGATTTCATATGTACTTGGTCTTTTGTCAAGCAATTGTTCTCTATCTCTGGAACCTCCTCTGAGCACTTCTCTCTGCTCCCTCTAGGCTTCAACTCATCTGTACTTCTCATAATTGTCCTCTTTTATTTCAATCACCATGAAATACTTGGTTCTGACCACTTCTTCTTTCAATTAGAAAGTATTACCAGCATTCTCTCCAGTAATTGAACATTTATGTTCCATGGATTAAATTCTTCCACACAATCTTCTTCTTTCATTTTTATTTGGATGCTCACCTAGCCAAATTTTTTCCAACATCTGGAACTAAACCAGCATGTACCCATAGGAGGTGATGCAAGTGGCAGAGGGAGTTTTTCTAGAGGAAGAGAAGGCAGAGGAAGAGGAAGAGAAGTAAGATGTTATAGATGTAACAAACTAGGACACAGAGCTTTTGGCTGCCCAGAGCATGCAGGAAAAAGTCAGAGGAATGCAAATGTTTCTGAAATTGAGGAAGAAGAAGTAGCAGCAATAGAAGAAGAAAATATAACAAAGAGAGGAGAATCCTTGGTAGTCAACAAAATTTTGCTCAAGCCAAAAAAGGAGATAGTTGAACCATCACAAAGAAAAAAAAAATTCAAAACAGTTTGTAAGGTTCAAGGGAAATGTTGTCAAATGATCATTGACAGTGGCAGCATTGATAATTTCATCTCTACAGAAGTGGTGGAGAAATTGAAGTTGAAGACAATGAAACATCCAACACCCTACAAGGTGTCATGGTTACAAAGGGGACATCAGTTGTTAGTGAATGAACAGTGTCAAGTGGAGTTGTAGTTGGGCAAATATAAGGATACAATTGTATGTGATGTGATGCACATGGATGTGTCTCACATATTTCTTGGAAGACCTTGGTAATATGACAGAGGAGCTATGCATGATCGGAAAATAAACACCTATAAGTTTGGTAAATATGGTATCAATCATACATTACTGCCTATGGGAGAAGAAGATGCATCGAGAAAGAAGACTAATCCAAAAACTCTATTTCTATGAGGAAAGGAATAGTTACAGCAGATTTAAGAAAATGAGGTAAATTTTTCTATAATTTGCAAGCCCAAGGTAATAATGACTTCTACTAAATTTTCTGATTTACCTATTGAAATTCAAGAAATGTTGGAAAGCTATTGTGATATCATTGTTGACGATTTGCCTAATGAGTTACGACCCATTAGAAGAATTAGCCATTATATATATTTGATTCTTGGAGCAAATCTACCAAACAAAGCAGCTTACAAAATGACTCCCATAGAAAATGAAGAGGTTAGAAAGTAGGTTCAGGAACTGCTTGACAAAGGACTGATAAGAGAAAGTTTGAGTCCTTTTGCAGTACCAACAGTGTTGAGTCCAAAGAAATATGGAGGCCACTGATATTGAAGATCAAGCTTGTGAGAGACAAACAGTCTCAATATGTAATCAATTGTTCATATTTATAGATATAGAGAGGTTTATTCCTAACTATGTAATTGTGTGAATGAGTATTTAATGAATACATTACATATAAGTTGTGAATTCGTAGGTTCTATAATAAGGGTTGCGGGCAGAGTTCTCAAGGACACATGGAGGAGCAGAATGATTCAGAGGAATCATAAAGGGACCTTTGAATCTAGTTGAAGATCAAAGTGGAGCTTTGGAGAAGTAGCAAAGTGAGAATTTTCAAAAGTTACGCTGAGAGAAAAGGTTGAGCAGTGGAAGAGCGGAAGCCGAAACCCTGAATGAAAACCCAAAATCACAAGGAAAAACATTGAATGGTGAATTGAAGTTAAAGAAAAGGAACGAGCAGAGAGGTGAAGAGGTAGGGCATATGAACTGTCAGATCTCAAATATCAAAAATCATTGCATGAAAGAGTGTGTGGAAGATAACTCGCGAAGAAGCGTTTTTATATAGGAAAGTGGATTTTGGATAGAAGAAGGACCATAAGCGGTATTCTTCTGTTTGTCTTTAATTCCATTCATAACAGAACACATAGCAGAGTGGTGGAGAGGGGAAACTGCTTTATCGAGTGGTTAAACACCATGCTTGTTATCTACCTAAAATTGGGGTGAACCACTGGATCTATTAAGGATAGATCAACAACATAGGTTATAACGCAAGTTATTGATTAGAGATCAAAAGAAAGGATGGTGAAGTATAAAGGTAATAGACTGGGAGTGCAGACCCGACGATTTTATGGAAGGGGATGTCTAAATTTTGAGATCCGACTTAAGTGTTTCGTAGTAGGTTATTTTGTTTCTATTACAATAAAGTTAAAGTCCCAAGTTAAAGGTGAGTTTGTATGTATTTATTTCTATTAAAAGGGCATAATAGAAATAATGCATGGATAAAGGGTTATGGGTAAAGTTTACACATAACCAATGTAAAGAAAGGGTTTCGTGGTTAGGCTAATATAATGAAGCAAAATATGGAGTTTAGTATATATGCGGTGTATGGGTTAATAAAGGTTAATGAAGGTCTATAAGAGTGATTGAGTTCCGATATAAAGGAAAAGGTGAGTTAAGGGTTAGAATTTATTAGTCTATAAATAGTTCCGCTTGAGACTATGAAAGGGATCCTAACCATTAGTGGTTGAATATTTTGACTCAGTTGTGAGTTAAATTCCTGGGACTGATGTGCTTATGCATTATATATGCATATTGTGGGTGTAAGCAGGGGTAACACTACATCATTTGGTATCAGATCCAAGTTTCAATCATGGGTCCTATGGGTTGTGGGCCCACAACACTTCTGTTGTGCAACTCTGGTAATTTGTGTGTGTTTGCAGGAGAAACATGTAAAGAATGACAATTTGTTGATATTGTCATAAAGGAGGAAGAAGCCAAGTAGAATCTATATTCTATTTTGGAAGAACATGAGATAGATAGGTATCATTTACAGTTGGGGAAATATATCAAGCAACGAAGTGAAGAGATTGAAGAGATTGAAGAGGAGACCATCGAAGAATTTCTGAGTCATAAAGAGAACTTGGAACAACAAGGAGATATGATGGCTGAAACATCAAGTGGGACCACAGAGTCGTTTGCTTTTAAGATTGATAGTTTGTCTGTGGATGCAGAACAAATGCAGGAGAATATTAATGCAGATTGTAAGACAAGGATAGCTCTTGGAGAAGGTAAATAGCAAGAGATTAAAGGCAAACTTGAAGAAGAAGCTTTGTTATCTGGAAGCATAGAAAAGGATTGTCAGTTCACCATGATGATAGGCACAGTGGAAATAGCGATGGGTATTGTTAAGAAGGAAGAAACCTATGCAAAGGATTTAACCTTGGGAGAAAGGACATTTGATGATTGGTCACTAACAAAGGAGGGTTTTCCAGAGGATGAGCAATATTTTGAAGCCGTCAAAAGTATGGAAAAGTATCTTTTGGAAGATGAATACTCTGGAGTAAAGGATAAGGGAGAATATCTCTTGAATGAAGAAGGCAGTGACTTATTGCAGTAGAAAGAACTTAGTAATAAAACTGTTACAACATAGGGACAATTTCTTGTGGGAAAAAGAGATGAATTTTAGTTTGAAGAACTGATATGTGAAACAACAATTGAAACTGTTGAGCCCTATAATTTTCAAGCTGACAATTCATTTATAAATTTAGGGGTTATAGGTGATGATGAAGCACTTGCGAAGTGTAAAATAGAAATTGCATTACTGGAGTATTTGCTGGGAAATTCAGAGTATGATAGTGTGATTGCAGAGGAAGAAGTTCACTACAGTGAACAAGGACAAAAAGACATCATTAGAGCAGAATGTGTGGAGGAGATACTAGTTGAAAATCTCATGAATTCTTTTGAGAATTCAGAGCAACATACTGATGTCCTGACAGAGGAGAAAGAAACAAAGCAGCAAACTGAATTGCTGCCAAAGGAAGATAAGGCTCAAAAGCCTTATGTTTTTTATTTTAACAAGTGTTTTGTGAGTACAGGTTTTGTTGTAGATGTTGGAGGAAATTTGGCACAAATGAGCAACCAAATAAAGATGAAAGAAGAAGATTTTGTGGAAGAATTTAATCCATGGAACACAATGTTCAATTAATGAAGAGAATGTTGGAAAGTCAGAATTCAATGTAGAAAGAGATAATCATGAAAGAGGGTAAGGATGAAAGCGAGGGATTTAATGTAAGCGTAGGAATCAAAGAAAACGTTGGAGCAAGAGCAAAAGTAGAAGAAAAAGTAAGGAACCAACAACTACAAACTTAAAGTAACCAAAAACAGATTGAAGAGTTAGTGGACCATAGCAACAACCTGAAGCAGAGAGAAAGAAATAGCAGTAAGTGACAAGGTATGGACTAGTCCAAGGATGAACTGGAGACAAAGATTGAAGAATTATGGTAGTTGATGATGAAATAGTCCATGTGGAGGAAATTGATAGGAGCAAGAAGCATGATCAATCAAGACTTGAACCTGATTTACAAGGAGAGAAAGATGAAATAGAATACAACATACATACAATAGCAACAAAGGTGCAAGGCACAACTACAAACTAAAATTTGGGACCCTAGAGGTTTTCTATGAACTTACGAAGACATATGATTAGGAGAACATGAATATTTTCTACTTTGGGAGTTTGATGCAGGAGCATTCAACCCAAGGAAAATGATTGTATTCTAGTAGACATAGGGGGCTCATGTGTTTTAAGGAAGTTGGATTCCTAAGTGTTGAATTAATGTAATATTTAGGCTTTTGAGTGAGTAGGATAGGAATTAATTAGATGATGTGAGATATTTTGTAAATTCTCTCGAATTAAGGAGAACATGAGTGGTTAATAATGATGAGAGAGTTAGAATTCAATTATAACTCTTAAAGTAGTTGCATGATTCGAGGAATTAGAGAGTAAATTTAGGAGTATATTCAGTAGATTAAGGATTTAAACCAGGAAATTTGTTATAAATTCCTATGTATAAATGTAAGCGTATGGGCAGAGTGAAAGGGGAGGCCACTCATATTGAAGATTAGGCCTATGAGAGACAGAGAGCCTCAATATGTAATCAATTTTTCATATTTATATATACAAAGGTTTATTCCTAACTATGTAATTGTGTGAATGACTATTTAATGAGTAAATTACATATAAGTTGTGAATTCGTAGGTTCTATAATAGGGGTTGCAGGCAAAGTTCCGAAGGACATGTAGAGGAGAATAATGATTCAGAGGAATCATAAGGAGATGTTTGAATCCAGTTGAAGATCAGAGTGGAGCTCTGGAGAAGTAGCAAAGTGAGAATTTGAAAAAGTTAAGCTAAGAGAAAAGGTTGAGCAGCGGAAGAGTGGAAGCCCAAACCCTAAAGGAAAACCCAAAACCATAAGGAAAAAAAAATGAATGGTGAATTAAACTTAAATAAAAGGAAAAAGTGGATAAGTGAAGAGGTAAGGCATATGAACTGCTAAATCTCAAAGATCAACAGCCATCACATGAAAAAGTGCATGGAAGAGTGGAACAAGAGCAAAAGAAAAAAAAAACTAAACTAGCAGCTACAAAGCGGAAGTAACCAATAGTAGTTTGAAGAATCAATGGACAATGGAAACAACCTGAAGCAAAGAGAAAGACGAAGAAGTAAGTGGCAGAGTATGGACCAGCCCAAAGATATACTAGAGATGGAGATTGAAGAGTTATTATAGTTGATGATAAAATAGTCCATGTGGAGGAAATTGATAGTAGCAGGAAGCATGATCAATCAGAAATTGAACCTGGTTAAAAAGGAAAGGAAGATGAAAAAGAAGAGAACAAACATGTAGCAGCAGCAAAGGAACAAGAATTTTGGGCAGTTACAAAACAAAGTATGGGATCTAGGAAGACAAAGATCACAAGACACATGATTAGGAGATCATGAATATTTTCTACTTTGAGAGTCTGATGCAGGAGCATTCAACCCAAGAGAAAATCATTGTAATTAAGTAGACATAGGGGGTCATGTTTTAGAGAAGTTAGTTTCCTAAGTCTCAAATTAATGTAATCTTTAGGCCTTTAAGGAATTAATTAGATAATGAGAGGAAGTAGTAAATTATGTCGAACAAATGAGAAAAAGAGTTGGCAATAATGAAAAAAGAGTCTAAAGTCCATTACAATTCTTTAAGCGGTTCCATGATTTGAGGAACTAAGGAGAGATGTTAGGAATTAAATGGAGATTAGAAGTGGACGTAGAAGATAAAGGGTTTAGGAGTCAGTTCAATAGATTTAGGAATGGAACCAAAATTAGTTTGATTCGTCGGAACCGATAGGGTTATACAAGCACGATTATTATATTTTGAGTTCTGGAGGTTAATCGCTTATCGAACGAGATGGGGAACACATGTTAATGTGACCTGCGGAGATGCGATTGTGATCAACGATAAAGGGAAACCTCAGAAACTGTGCAGCGGCTCTAAGAGTGTGGAAATGGTAAGTTTTTGAATGTTTGTGTGTATTTCTATTATAGAGAGAACTTGGAATTGTAGAGTTTTTGTGGAACATGCAAAGCGAGAGAATGATTTAGAGGAATCATAATGGATCTTGGAATCTAATTGGAGGATCGGAGTGGAGCTCTGGAGAGTCAGTGATGTGAGGATTCGCAGAAGTCAAGGTCAGGAATGAATTGAGTAGCAGAATAGTAGAAGGATGAGAACCTTTGAAGAATCCTAAACCACAGAGAAAATGCTAAAGAAATAGTGTAAAACATAAGTAAAGAGAAGAGTGATGCACAACAACCATTTGACCTTGGAGATCAACAGGTGAGGATGAAGGAAAAACGATCAGGATTAAATCATGCATAAGAGAAACAAAAAATGAACGACAGAGATTAACTTAAGATCTAGTGGAAGAAGAATCTAGAGGAGCCGTTGCAGTCGTCGATGGTAGAATATCTATAGTCCTCGGGTGCTAATGTGTTCAGAAATTAACCAAGAAGAAAGGTGGGTTTTATAAGCAGAAGTGGTATTTTGGGGGCACTCTAAGTGGTAAGTGGTAATATCATGAGTCCACTTGATTCCATTAGCTGCTCGACACATAGCAGCAAGGAGGAGACAGGAAACCACTTTTCAGGCAGTTAATCCTCTTTCTTGTTGTCTACACGATATTCTTGTGAACTTTCAGATCTATTAAGTACAGATCAATGATGGAGGACTTTCGAGCAAGTTTGATTGGTTGGAACTGATAGGGTTATATAGGTGTGGTTATTATATTTCGAGTTCCAGAGGTTAATCGCCTATCAGAGGGGATGGGGAACACATGCTAATGTGACCCGCGGAGATGCGATCGTGATCAATGACAAATGGAAACCTCAGAAACTACACAAGGGCTCTAAGAGTGTGGAAATGGTAAGTTTATGAATGTTTGTGTGTATTTTTGAGTCATATGAAGAACTTGGAACAACAAGGAGTCTTACTGCAGAAAATCCAAAGTAGTGGGATCAAGTGTTGGCACATGCTGAATATGCATATAATAACTCACCTAACAGGAGTACAGGGCAGAGTCCATTCCATATAGTTTATGGAATGCATCCTAGAGGAGTATCTGACTTAAGAAATTTGGGAAAAGATGAGATGAGAAGTGCAGAGGGAGAAGATTTTGCTTCAGAAATGCAAGCAATACATGAACAGGTAAAACAACAACTGCAAGATAGCAACAACAAGTACAAAAATAGAGTAGACATGAAAAGAAGAGAGGTGAACTTTGAAGTTGGAGATTTGGTTTTAGCACACTTAAGGAAGGAAATATTTCGAAAAAGGGAGTATAACAAATTTAAGTTCAAGAAAATTAGACCATGCAAATGCATATGAAATTGAACTACCGCTTGATGTTCGAATCTCTAATTTTCAGTGTTGCTAATTTGTACAAGTATGAAGGTGAAATTGTAAATGATATAGAAGAAGACCAAGAGACACAGGAACTTGATTGGGTAAAACAGTTACCTGCAACAAATGCATATGAAATTTAACCACCCCCTGATGTTGGAATATCTCTAATTTTCAAATGCAAATGTAAACTTTCTGCAAATGCATATGAAATTGAACTACCGCCTGATGTTGGAATATCTCTAATTTTCAATGTTGTTGATTTGTACAAGTATGAAGGTGAAATTTCAAATGATATAGAAGAAGACCAAGAGACACAGGAACTTGACTGGGTAAAACAGTTACCTACAACGAAGGAATTACAGCCAGAAAGGATTTTGGACAAGAAAGTGTTCAAGAAAAATAGAGAACAGGAGTACATTCAGTATTTGGTTAAATGGAAGGATCAACCAATTGCTGAAGCTACTTGGGTAATAGAAAACATGCTACAGAATTTGGGTAGTTCTATACAAGATCTCATGGACAAGATCCCATGAAGAATTTTGTCCTCGGGAGTCTAATGCAGGGGCATGAGACATGGAGGGAAAAGACTTCATATTTATTCCAAAAATACAAAAAAATATACAAGCAAAGGAATGGGATCCTTCAACCATCAATTTCCATGTTTTTCTAGTTAATCATAAAGCTAAAATTTAGGGTTAGATCATGATGTAATAAGTGTTAATTAGTTAACTGTAGTGTAGATTCTCAAGGAGAATACCTTGTAGAAAAGATAGGATTAGTTAGTGTAGTGGAGAATTTTGAGGAGAATACCTCACAGAATAGATAGCAGTAATAAATTTTAGTTGTTGTTCTAGGATCTAATTTTTAAAATGAACCAATATATATGTAATGTTTATGCTATTTTAAATGGATTTTCACCGAGTGGGTTTATCTCGTATTTCTAAAATTGGTTGGACATCTCCGTGTATTGTTCAATCTCAGAGGCGTTGTGACATCTGAACCCTTCCTATGCATCTAAATAAATGTTTGTCTGTTACATCTGGTAGTTATGCGTATCTTTGGCTTTCACACAACGGTTTATTTTAAGTCTTTACAACAGTGTTTCAGATTGGTTTTCCAATTAATACTTTGGTTGAAGTATATTTCAGTGTGTTTCCTTCCTATTAGCATTCTCTATTTCCAATTTACGTGTGGTTTTAGTCCCGCAAGTTGAATTCTAGTTTACACTAAGAAACAGTGAAAAACTTAGTCCAAATTTGGAATCCAGACATGAGATCTTGTTAAGTGTGGTTGATATCCATTTTGGGTCCGTAAGCACTATCTCATTGGACCACTTCAATGGAGAGGAACTGACCTTTTGAACCACAAAAATCTGATGTTGCGACACATTTAGATTCGAAATATTATAGAAGAGGACTTAATCTATTGGGTCGGTGAAACGTTATTGTATCACAAGTCTTAAATGGAAGGAGCTTGGTGAGGGAGTGTTGAAATTGTTGATTGCGATCGTCGATAATGCTTCAGTTTTATTACATCAGGAAAAGGTCGATATCGGAGCGTTAATAGTGTTGTTCCATTTCTCGTGGAATCATTGATAGCGAAGTGCCGATAGTGTTATTCCATTTGTTATGGAATAAACCCCACCAATAGTGTAATTGCCTGTTAACGCATTCCTTTGGGGAAAAAAATGTTGATAGTGCATTTTCATGTATAATTGCATTATGGGCAATTGAACCCACCGATAGTGTATTTTATGCATAATTGCGTTATTGCCATTCTAAACCCCGTCGATAGTGTATTGTGTAATTCCTATGGAATTATAGCTCTGATAGTGAGAAAAAGGGGCTCTATTATGAAATTGTTCCTGATAACAAGGGTTGGACCAATCAATGAAAAGCATTGGTACTAGTAGATAAAAAGGAGAAAATTTATAAAATAGGCAGTATAGGAATAGATGACTGACACTCTAGTTGGTATTGAAGAAGAGAGTCAACCAGAATTAGAGGAAATTGTATCAGTGTTTGAATGTTTGTCCATATTGCCTGCACCCAGGCCACCATTAGTGGTATCAAAGCAACCTATTTACACTGAATTGAATCTCAGAAGAAATAGAAGGAAATTTCATATGGCTTTTAGAGTTAGAAGAGGATGAGGATGTGGTAGAAGAGGTTGACCAGTTGCAAATGCTGAGGTGATGGAAGCTATGCACCAGATGCATGCTAGATTGGAAGCATTAATAGCAGGGAGAAATATAGATGATGGGGATGTTAGTGAGCCTGAGGTTGAAGCTAAAGGAGAGGATGAAACTATAGTAGTTACTCCTGAGATGAGGTTCTTCTAATTAGTGTTGATATCGACAACTAGGCCAAAGACTGAAGTTTCAATATATGAAGGAGGATTGAATCCAGAAGAATTAATAGGCAACATTAATGGCATGAAGAAATTTTTTGATTATGAATAATTATGGTAGTCAATAATGAAACAGTCCATGTGGAGGAAATTGATAGCAGCAGGAAGCATGATCAATTAGAACATGAACCTGATTGACAAGGAGAGAAAGATGAAATAAAATATAGTAGACATAAATCAGCAACAAAGGTGCAAGGCATTTGGGCAGCTACAAACTAAAATTTGGGACCCTGGAGGTTTTCTATCAACTTATGAAGACACATGATCATGAGATCATGAATATTTTCTACTTTGTGAGTCTGATGTAGGAGCTTTAAACACAAGGAAAATCATTGTATTTTAGTAGACATAGGGGGTTTATGTGTTTTAAGGAAGTTGGATTCCTAAGTGTTGAATTAATGCAATATTTAGACTTTTGAGTGATTAGGATAATAATTAATTAGATGATGTGAGATATTTTGTAAATGCTCTCAAATCGAGGAGAACATGAGTGGTTAATAATGACGAGAGAGTTAGAAGTTAATTATAACTCTTAAGCTAGTTTCATGATTTGAGGAACTAGAGAGGGCATTTAGGAGTCAATTTAGTAGATTAAGGATTTAAACCAAGAAATTGGTTATAAAGTACTATGTATAAATGTAATCCTATGGACAGAGTGAAAGGGGAGGCCACAGATATTGAATATCAAGCTTGAGAGATAGAGAGTCTTGATATGTAATTAGATGTTTGTATTTATATAATACAGAGGTTTATCTTGAAACTGTATATGTGTGTGTGTTATGGGTATTGATAAATTGTTTTGTGTGTGAATTTGTAGGCTCTATAAGAGAGGTTGCAGGAAGAGTTTCTATAGAACACGTAGAGGGAGAGAATGATTCAGAGGAATCATAATGGTTCTTGGAATCCAATTGGAGGATCAGAGCAAAGCTCTAGAGAGTCAGCGATGTGAGGATTCGTAGAAATCAAGCTCAGAAGCGAATTGAGTAGGAGAGTAATAGAAGGATGAGAACCTTTGAAGAAACCTAAACCGTAGAGAAAATGCTAAAGAAATAGTGTAAACCATAAGGAAAGAGAAGAGCGGAGAAGTGAAGAGGTGATGCACAGTAACAATTGGATCTTGGAGATCAACAGGGCGAGGACGAAGGAAATAAACGATCAGGATTGAATCCCGCAAAAGAGAATCAAGAAATGAATGAAGGAGATTAACTTAAGAGTTAGCAGAAGAAGAATCTGGAAGAGTCGTCGTAGCCATCGATGCTAGAAGATCTATGGTCATCGGGCGCTAACATGCTCAGAAGTTAACCAAGAAGAAAGGCAAGTTTTATAAGTAGAAGTGGTATTTCAGGGGCACTGTAAGTGGTATGTGGTAATATCATGAGTCCACCCAATTCCATTAGCCGTTGACATGTAGCAGCAAGGAGGAGAGAGAAAACCACTTCTCAGGTGGTTAATCCTCGTGCTTGTTGTCTACACAAAATCCTTGTGAACCATCAGATCTATTGAGTACAGATTAATGACGGAGTATTTTTGAGCAAGTTTGATTGGTTGGAACCGATAGGGTTATACTGTTATTATATTTCGAGTTTTAGAGGTTAATCACATATTAGAGGATATGGGGAACACATGTCAATGTGACTCGCAGAGATGCGATTGTGATCAACGATGAAGGGAAACCTGGGAAACTGTGCAAGGGCTTTAAGAGTGTGGAAATGGAAAGTTTATGAATGTCTGTGTGTATTTCTATTATAAAAATATTATAATAGAAATAAAGTGTCGAGAGAGGGTTTATGGTTAAGTACGCATATAACCTAAGTTAAGGGCGAGTATGATTATTATGCGAGACTTAAGGATTAATCAAGGTTAATAAGGGTGAATGAGTCTCGATAGAAATAAAAGGTAGGATTAAGGGCTAGACCTGGACAGTCTATAAATTATTGTACAGATATTAAGAAAGGGGCCTTAACCATATTATAAATGAAGATTTGACTCCTTAGAGAGTTAAAATTCTTGGGACAAATGTGCTTATGCATTTTACATGTGTACTGCAGGTGTAAGTGTGGGTAACCCTACATCACCCTACATGAGATTGGGCTTAATTAGAGATTTCTCTCCTTCTAGAGTTGTTGCAGCTATGTATATCGAACTTGGATGTACTTTTCAGTCATGAGATGAGTCTAATGCTCTACTAATTTTCCATTCCATATGTGCTTTTCAACTCGACTCAGATCACATTCTTACATCACACACCTCTTATATTCTATTTTTTCATTTGTTCATTTTTATCATTTGTATGTTGATAGATGGTTTATAATAAACCATGTCTTTTCATTCTTTTAATAGACTCTTCATCAAGTGTATTATCTTTCATCTTTCTAGTTGAATTTCTTCATCCCATATTGACTTGGCACTGGTCGACCTTTCAACTAATTATAAATATCTCATGGAGAGTTATCCCTCCATTTTAAACTCCATATTAGTTTTGGTTGAAAATGGGGGACAACAACATGAACACGATTATTTTTTTATAGAGTGATCCCTAAGCTTTTCTTTATTCCTTACAATGAGGTTCTAAAAATTGTTTGTAGACAATTTGTCTCTCTTCCTCATTGCAGTTCAATGATTCATATTGTGGTACTCGATATTGAACTATATTTTTCATTCTCTTGCATATCATGAATTTATAAAATAAAGAAGGTATTGTAGATAAGAGCCTTTTGTGCAAATCCATATAGAATTTCTCTTTGATCTTTTCAGAAATGTTGTAGTCTTCAACTACTTGTTTCTTGAAAAAATATTAAAGTATATTTTATATCCACTTGTGCAAATTTCTCCCCCCTGTTGATAATATTTGATATTAACCATTCATTAGTGATATGTTGACACATTAGAAGGTTGGCCAATGTATTTATTTAGTTCTACAAGGATTGAATCAATGAATTTCTCATGAGTCTCAATGGAAATGTGTGACTTTTCCCTTTCTAAAGACAATGGATTTATGTGTGTAATTCTTTAGATAGTTTTTGATATTTACTTTCCATTTCTCTTGTATGTCTTCTAGATTCATCATTTGTGTGTGCAATACTAGATTGAATTTGTTTCAAGAAATGGCAACAATGGAACCAATGTTGTAATTTATTGAATTGCATTAATAAGTTACCATCAAATCAATACACCAAGAAGATTTCATATTTATATATATATATATATTATATCTATATATATTATAAATATATATATATTATATATATATCTATATATATATATATAGATATATATATATTAGATATAAGAGAGAGAGAGAGAAGAGAAAAGAACCAGAAGTAGTGGCAAAACCAACGATACAACCTTCTTATTAAGACAAATAGTCATTACATTCTTCATTCATATATATATATATATATATATATATATATATATATATATATAGAGAGAGAGAGAGAGAGAGAGAGAGAGAGAGAGAGTATACTTTGATATTTTTAATGGAATTTTAGTTAGATAGAGTATAATAATCTAAATTCATCACCACACAGGGGATTTTACATCTTGATCTCAGGTATAAATAGGACCAACTGATGAGCTTATTCTAATCCATTCATATGTTCTTTGTGAGAGTAGAATGCCTTTGATGATCATTATATGAACGAACATCTTACACCATATCTATCTTTAATCTAACATCATCTTCGGATTCCATGATTTGTTATATTATCAATAGTATTACATTGGCTCTATATTTTCATTTTCTTATTCAATTCAAGGTCAACTTTGGTTGAGGACATCTAAAAGATATATTCCTTATGTTTCCTATGTGTGCCCACTAGAAGGCAATGCAAGCCCTCATCTAAGGTTGACCCATTACCAAATATAATAATGAGCACTAATCATATACAAAACTTCCATTTATGAAATGAAAACTGACCCATTACCAAATATAATAATGAGCACTAATCATATACAAAACTTCCATTTATGAAATGAAAACCTGAAGTAAACTTCATCCTCTAATTTGTTATATGATTAAATACCAAAGTTTTATTGGGGATCCCCCCAAATAGTAGAAATTCTCCAATGTTGATATGAAAGAAATAAAACCCATTTCAATGTTGGGCATTGTTTTCCCTAACAATGGAAATTCTCCAATAGTAAAGTGAAAGAAATAAATACTATTATAACACTAGGAATTGTTTTTAGGATTGGCACTAAGTTTTTATTATTAATCTATTAAGGGCTTCATGTTTTGAGATATAGGTAACAAAAACAATATATACAATTAGTTGTTTGAAGGTTAAATACGATGAAGAAAATGAAATTAGATATTCCACCTATCAATTATCATACACACTATACAACAATCCAAATAATACCACTATTATAAGATCAATATATATTATTTCAAATAGCTAATTATGAGCAAAATCAAAATGCATTTTGATACATAATAAGCTATTTGGGGAAAATTAAAATTATATCTTTATATTTACCAATAAAAAAACTACAAACAAAATCAGAATTTTAATGAGTAGTATTAAAGATGGCCTCCAATGCTCACTCTCACTCTTTGGAAGGTTCTTGGTTCCTTAAATAAAATTGTCTTACAAAATCTACATTGATTTTAGTAGTGTTTCCCTCTACACGGTGGTTATATGGACACCAAATTTGGACATTAGAACAACACATTAATTCAAGAGAAAAATTGAAGTTAATTGACATCATAATTCTTGAATAAATTATTGCACCATAACATTAGCTACCTTCATCGAGTATAGCTAAGGACTAATATAGGCATGAATTGACTTTAAAAACTTTTTGAAATAACTATTTCATTGAGTGAACCGTTGGATTTCCCAACATCATTGTTAATATCTCAATTCCTTTTAAAGGTCTAAGTGCATAATCACGCATTTCATAGAATTATGATAAACATTTATTTTTTCAAATAGTGATATCGACACTTAACCTTTAGTTTTTACGTATAGTTGATGCTTCTGAACTCTTAAGATGTTCTCAAACATGATTTTTTTAAGAACTAAGTGCACAATTACACGTCTAAGATAAACATCTAATTTTTCAAAGGCTCATATTAATATTTAACTTTTAGTTTCCATGTATAATTCATCATTTTAAGCTTTTAAGATATTCTCTTTTTGATATACTTGCGAAAAAAAACATTAAGGTCCACAGCAAATAAAAGTGGTATAAAAAAGTAGTACCGAACACAAATCAATGTTGCATTACCTTCATTCTTCTATATTTTTTAAGTCCAGTTTTGCTAACAATGGGAGAGCTTGGCTTTGGATTGGTGTCATCAAATACACAAAATACACATCTTTCCGGCAAATAAAGATCTGTGTGCAATGCTATTGCAATTATTTCTTAATAGCATAAAAACCTCCACTGGCATCTCTTCTTCCTAATTTATTCTCAAATGAACCCAAACAAATATAAAAAAAATAGTACAATCTTCTTTAAGAATTAAAATTATTGCTTGCTCTCGTACCATAACAAAGGTATGACAACAAACTCATGAATATGACACACAAATAATCAACATCTACAAACTAAGTTAATAAAGAGTGGCAATTTGGAATATTTTCAGAGCCCAGCTTTACACTGCTCTAAGTTACTCTCATGAATGACATTGATGGGTTAAGGAAACCATCAACGCCAAAAGTGCCGATAGTGCCGGGTGCGCCTGCATGCCCTTGGAGGTGTCCACTGCAATTTCTTGACGCCATGATGGCCCGGTGTTGGATCGCTGTGCATCATATACCTTTTCCAGTCGGAGAGTGTGTTTCGCAGATCATGGAGCTTCGGCTCCAGCCCTGTGCAGCAGTTTGCGTGTACAGTGCACACCTGCTTCAAATCCGGGCTTTTCTGGCAGTACCCTCTGAAGGTTTAATACCTGTTGTTCGTTTTGTCCAGCATAGGTTAATCTCGACTGATTGATACCAGAACTTAAAGAAACTGATTGATATCAGAACTTAAAGAAACTGATTGTCCGTTGGTTCGAGCGAACGTACAAGAAGCCACAGTTGTGGAGGTTCTGGAGATCGTGTAACTAACCTTTGTATTTGTCTGAAGCGAAATGAATGTCTGCGCTTGGCGAGAACCACTTGAAGGGGTCCCGGAACCACAATATATGAGTATCCTGCAACCCAATTTATAATCACAATGTTATGATAATATTTCAAGACCAGATACATCCTCGTTTCTTGCATATAATTGTCAACGCAAACAACTGAAAGTATTGGAAAATCCTTTTGTTGGCAAGGATGGTTAAGAAAATATGTCTTTTTATCCCAGTGTAAATTTTTTTATTGATTTGATTGACTAGTGATATTAGTTTATGATTTACGAAATTATGATTTAAATATTAAAAATCAATTCACAAGCCTAATCAACCTTTTTCACCAAATACAATTCTCAAAAAGCAGAGACATGTATTTTTCTTAAATTATATATTCTATACCGTAAAACATGCGTATCTCTTATAAATAAATATAGATTATACAAATATATAAATATACAAATTTGTAATTTGTGGCATTAAGAATTGAATTTGATTGCATATCACAATAATCATTTCTCATAAACTACTTGAAATAAATCCAAGTCACATTCTGATATTTCTATAAATTGCTTGAGAAAAATTCAATTCACATTCCAACTCAATTTGTTGACATTGATGTCAACAGGGGCTTAGTACTATCTTTCATCTCATTGATGTGAACCTCATGATGGTAGCTCTTATGGATAATATGAACCTCATGATGGTAGCTCTTATGGTTTATCGTGTGTATGTAGATCTATTAAACAGTGATTAAATGTAGAGGTTGGTTCATACTGAAGTGTTTTTCTAAATAAGCCTCCATGTTTTTGACTTAATGCAGATCTATTTGGCATGATAATCTCCTTGTGATTGTGTTATTGATGATTGTGTTGGAGATGTTTGGATAGTTGTTGGAGACTTTAGACTAAGTTCTGGAAAAGCTGAGGTACAAGATGGAGGTCACATGATGTATTCCATGTAGTCCTATTTTGATGTCTTGCTTTAAGCTCTTTGCATGTCGTGATGATGTCAAATTGATTATGGAAGACTTTCTTAATGTATCAGGCTCACTCCTAAAGCTGAGCTACAAGTTTGATGTAAATTAATGCATGCCCTATTAGAGTTGTTGGGAGTTAGACCTACATAGAGAAGTTGTAGGCTCTTAACCACTGGGAGGCCAATGGAAGGATAAAAACTACAGTCTCTAAGTGCTAGTAGTCTTTTTAGCGATTGTGTTTGTAGGTGATTTTCCCTTGATTATGAATGCACCTCACACGTGTTTACAACTTTTTTTCATGCTTTTGTTGAGGTTTTTTATTAAAAGGTGACAAAAAAATTAACTAGCTTCTAGAAGGTGGTTAAAGTAAAGAATATTTCTCAATAAGTGAAGTTAGTGGCTATATCTATTTAAGGAGAAAAAATGTCGAAGTATGAACAAGAGTATCTGGCTCTCCATATATGAATGCAAATATTATTTAATCATTTTACTTTTTTTTTTTAAATTTATAGGTGGAAGCTTTGTGATGAAGAGGTCAACTCGTTTATGTGAGAGAGTTATAATAGTATATTAAGATCCAATGGTGAGAGGAGTGAGTTTGCAAGAACATATCTTGGTATTGTTGTACAAAGTGTGCATGGATTAGTAGCTAATATAAAGCTTTTGTTGTGTGTAGAAATAATGACTGAAGATTAGTTGTATGCAGAGTTAAAGTGATGGGATTTTTAGGGAGTTTGTTAATGTATTTGTGATTGCAGTGAGAAAATTTCATTTGTATGGCTATAACATTTTCATTATATGGTTGATTTCTTGTTTCTAGATTTGTGATGTTATTGATCATGATGAATTGAGAGGATGTATGCAAAAGTTTTGATGCATGGCGATGTTGAAGGAGTTTATGTATGTTATTGGTTGCATTATGAGGAGAGTTGTTTCTGTGAAGGTTTGACTTGCTAATATGGTTGTGTACGTGAGAGCCATAACTTATTTGTATGTTACATATTATTTTTGAGGGTTGAGTTTTGTGATCATAATTGTTATGTTGTTGATTGAGCTGGGTTGACAATGTGTATGTAGGAGGATTGATGTGTGGTGCTTTGTATATCAGATTTGTCATAGTATTGCATGGGTTTTATGTATCCTATCGTTTATTGTGATAGGATTAGTTATTGCAAAGAGACTATGTTAGAGAGACATCATTCAGTTGACGTGCTTATTGTATGTTGTGAACCTAGTTCAAAAATTGAGAAAAATAGGTTCACGATTGTTTTTATGTTGAGTATATGGACCTAGTATGAAAATTTTTGAAATTAATTCCTTGAGGGTTTGAAGGTTGGGGCTTTAGTGTTGCATGTAGAGGCTTGCAGATGAGTAGCGACTTGCCTAGGGAGTAGTGGCATCCTTCTAGTGGTGGATGGAGATCTTACTTAAGGATTAGAGGCTTCCTTTCAGTGGTGGATAAAAAATTAGTGAGGGTGGTGGCCCTCAGTAGGGGGTGGCCTGCATTGTTTATGGGAGTGGTGTATTATGAGTGAGTGGTAGTTCATATTTCTTTGTGAGTATAGGCTTACACACTGGGGGTGGTCAATTCTTTTGTAAAATATTTTTTTTTATAATAGAAGGGGCAATGGAGAAAACTATCTACCAATCGTGGTTGTTACCCTTGTGGTTTCCACATTACATCTAGTGTCTACATGTGTGATTATTGATGTGTTGTTGTTATGTGTTTTGATGGTTTATGAATCATGCATTGTTCATCTCACGATTATATGCTTACTGATTTTGTTGCTCATATGACTGTGGTTACTCATATGTTGTTAGTTGCGTATATTTTTTATGTGCTAAAAATTAAATGTCTAATTTGGTTAAAGTTTAATAAAGGGGAAAACTTGTTCATAATACAAACTACTAATTCACCCCCCCCAACCCCCCTTTCTCAAAAGTGTTCAAGGTTTCTAACACAATTCACTTATTCATTTCATAGTTAACATATTTTTACCATGGTTCCATTTCCTTAAAAAATCCCTAATGAAGAAATATAGATTCATTGACAATGAAAAGGAAGTTGTAATTGATCTCTAGTAGTTGGTTGAAGAAGTGCACCCTTCTCCACATAATTGTGCTAAGAGATGCATTCTACAACCTGGTACAAGGGAGATGTGTAATTCCTTCCATGCCAATTGATATGCATCTTTTGAAAAATAAAAATAAAGTAAATTTTAAATAAACAAGCAATTCTAGTTATAATAAAAAATAAAAATGGATATAAATATTTGGTTACTTTTAATTATAGGTATTATAAAACATAAACAATTCCATTCTCACTACACTTCTTGATATCACCATCAGATA
>APFE031147163.1:76405-91027 GCA_000404065.3 Pinus taeda | reverse complement strand
AAAACTTTGTATAATCCCATTTGAAAAGTATTTAACGAAAGCCCTTTTAATATAGCCACTTTGAAAAAAAACCATTTGGTTGCCCCTTTTTTTAAAAGAGATCTATGGACAAATCCCCTTTTAAAAATAATTGAATGAGGCAATTTTTAAGACAATAATTGTGAAGTCTTTTACCCTTTAAAAAATACATAAGCCTTTTGAAAAACACCTCAAAATTTTAGGGCATATCATAAGCATTTCGCAAATCCGTGGAGGCTTTGAAAAATGAACCTTTGACCTTCGTTACTTTATTTTTAAATGTTTCTTCATGTTTGCACACTCTCGATACCAAGCTCACGTGAAAATTTGCACACTATATTGGCTGGTATGTTGCATGAGTCTTAAAAACTAGGATTTGCACTAGATGTTGCAAAGAAAACGCCGCAAGGCAGTACAAAAAAACTAATAGCTTGAAGTGCCTAGTAAAATAAATACAAACTCTACACAACATTATAATACAATGTTTCAAAATTATATATCTACAAGATCAAATATCATTCATTACTAAATTGTTATATCAAAATAGCCTTAAATAATACACTCACATTACTAAATCGTTATATCAAAATAACCTTAAATAATACACTCACAGAGAATAAAAACTTAATAATCCTGGGTACCTTCCATAAACAGAACTGCTATATGGTGTACTCTTGAATAATTAAAAAAAAACATAGAATATAAACCCAAGCTTAGACACCTACTCATGAATAATTTAAAAATCTAGAAAATACAAACCCATATTTACACATAAAATACAAACCCATGTTTACGTGTGAAGAAATGAGATAGTCGTGCATATCCTCCATCATTATTTTTAAAGCAATAGTAGTTGTTTTGAGATATTATTGCCCTTTTTTAAACTTATTAATTCACTTATTTATTACAATTATTTTAATCATTAGAAAATATAAACATGGTTTTTAAGGATCTATGCCCAATTATAACTTGTACATATAAAAATCGATAATAATTTGAGTTCTCTTATTCGTAGACTACTTTTCACTGAAAAATAATACAAGTATTGCTTATGACAAATATAACATTTCATAAGCTTTGGTTTATAATAATTTGCACTCCCATCTTGCAGCAGCCTAGAAGTGTCTTCCCTCATTAAAAGAAAAGAGATATCTAAACAGTAGCTCCCACAGAAGTGGCAAGATGTTTGATTCCTAAAACAAATACATTGAGTTCCCCACAAAACCTTTAACTTTACATTGTTTTAGTCAGAGATATACCCACACTGGTTGTAATTAAACTATTAAGTGGATGGGATCATGCTTTGTATGATACTCTTACTCTGGTTCTGTCTTCCAATTTTTTCACACAGTTATAATTCAATTCAGGTTCTGTAGGTTGTTTAGTTTGTATTAGTGAAAAGGTGAATATTAAGTACATTGTAATAAACTGTAATAAATTAATGATTAATTTATTATTTTATTTGGGCTAATCAAACTTAGAGCAAATAATGATACAGTGTTCTATTAAAGTATTGCATTATGTAAATCTCACTCTCCATTATGTAAACTTCACTAATTAACTTTGTCATCAAACTTCTAGCCAACAGATTTGCCATGTCCTTCATAACCTATACCAAATACTGCATACCCAACTTTTGCAAACCTCATTCCTCTGTCTGATAATACGTCCAAATAGGTTGATTAGTTATGAAGATAAATTAATACGAAATTTCTGTTGATAGAGACAACCAAAATAATTGTTGATTTATTAAAATCCATGAAACCAAGATAACCAGGGATGAGCGCAGTTTGAGTACATTCCATAAAAATGCCACACTCCAAACCATATCCTGTAATAGAAAACAAATTACACAATAGAAATTTGATAGTGTCAACAAATTTAACAAACTCCCAAATGTATAAAATCGTGATTAATGTTGCGTTATGAAATGGACTCTATGCAACGATTTGAAAGGGAATCTAATCCTGACTAGGACAGAGACATAGAACAACTTTGGCTTCCCTTTCTATGGGAACCCATCAACAAGTAAATAACTTCACTCCTAAGGAATTGATAATGAACTCCTGCATATGGATTTAATTTAAATAACATCAGTTATTTTTTATTTTTATGGTAGTTTTCCGTTATTCACCTCTTCATATTTGAAATTACTAAGCTACTCTCCTAACATGTCAGCAGGCATCTGAAAAGAAAATCTAGTAGATTGAGAAATTGTTTTACAAAAATTCTTCGCTACTATCAAGCGAATATTTTTTGAACTGTATAAGCAATACACTTAAAGGCAAGGCTTAACAATAGAGAAATTTGACAAAAACTTAAGCCCAAAACCCCATGCATGAACAAAAATTCCATTTATAAAAAAATGGCTTTTCCTAGTTTCTTATCTAGAACTAAACTAATTTGAAACAACCTAACAAAAATAGCAATACTTATAATTCTTATTATGGAGTCAAATCTTAAATTAATTTATCTTAAACCATAAATGAAAACAACTTTATAAAAATACCAATACCTTTTATGCTTATTGTGAAATCAATCTGAAATTAATTTTTAAATCTTGGCAATGTGATAAAGCATACTCTAAACTGCAGTGATCTATCTCCCCACATACACATTGTTTCTAGTTACTGCAACCTGCCATATAAACAGTTTTTCTTCCCATATAAACTAAAGAAAATTATGTTGTTCTGCAGCAACAAGCTTCATATATTACTGGTAGCTGTCTTCTGATAAACGAATAATAGAAAATCGAATATAAACAAATTTTCTTCCCATATAAACTAAAGAAAATTCTGTTGTTATGCAGCAACGAGCTTCATATATTACTGGTAGCTGTCTTTTGATAAACGAAAATAAAATACAATAATAATCTTGCATATCTTACATTACTAAATCATTATAGCGAGATAACCTTAAATATACACTTGCAGAGAATAAAGACTTAATAATCCCACAGACCTTCCATAAACAGAACCGCTTTATGGCGTACTCCTGAATAATTAAAAAAATAGAGAAAATAAAAAAATGAGTAGCACAAGAGAGCTAGACCTGGCGAAGGAATTGGTTGAAGGTAACCTACGGGGGTGATGAAAACTTCTTTCCAGTGATGGCTACTTCAAATGCAATTCAAACTCAGAAAGGGAGAATGAGGCATAATAATGAAGCAAGGGTAGTCATGAAGTAACTGAAAACTTAATGAGCCAGTCAGCTAAGTGGTAAGGAGTGGGTTACTTAATGAGTCAGTCAGTTGAGTGGTAAGGAGTCGATTACCAGGAATCGGTTATGAATGTTAAAGAGTTGAGTGGTAAGGAGTCGGTTACCAGGAATCAGTTATGAGATGAATGAATGTTAACCTTTCAATCATCTAGCACCTCATTTGATGGTGTATAACAACGACAACTAGGATGATAGGAGAATTCATTTAAAAGAGAAACACCTTATGGCCTAATTATACAATTTGATAAATATTGGACACTTTTGCACAATTTCTTCTTTGCGAGGTGCAAAAGTGACATATTAGGCTTTCATCACAGATGTACAATTGACATACTTTTCTTTACAGGTGTGAAATTCAAGCTATTTTTTCATTTTATTCTTGATCTCTTCTTGACAAACTTAGACGAAACTACTATTACTGGGTAAGCCCAAAAAATATTGAAAAATTGCTCTCTCTAGAGTCTTATGTGACCTAATAATTCTTTTCTTTGCTTCTCTCAAGGATTCTTACTCAGGATACATTCTAATACCATAACAAAGAATGAAAAAGAATAAAGAGAAATCATGGAGCAAAGATTACTCTTTTCAATATTCTTAAATAGTTATGTAAGATTATTGGAGACATCAACAATAAATGGTTGTAGTGATACTGAACTAAAATGGACTAAGTAAAACTGAACTAAGACACTTGGATGGATGATTTTGACACCTACCATGTGGTTGGAATTATATTTTGCAACAATATAAAAATTTGGATATTTAAATAAAATAAAATAAATTTCTATATTAAATCAAAATAAAATATTTCAGATTTTGATGTTTAAAGTTTAGTTAAAATAATTGTTATATTTGGTCAAACTTTATGGGGATAAGGAGTAATGGTTTAAGGTTGTAAATTTATGATATATATCATTTAAGGATCTTGTGGTTTAATTAGTAGAGGAAATTATAATTTTTATGGTCTATTTTATTTTTCTTTTTTTTTGTATCTAAGGAATTCGTAACTACAACAGTTTTTGTGCTCCTGTGATACTGCTGCCATATCCCCTACAACTGCCCTTCTCCGAAGAACCAAGCATGAGTAAAGCAAAGATTGAACCTATGACCTAAACAGTGGCACAAACTCTCTCAAACTCCTCACAAATTCCTTAGCAATACAAACTCTCTGAAACTCCTCACAAGCTCCTTAGCAATACAAACTCTCTCAAACTCTTCACTGACCACGAGACCAAACCTTTGGTCTATTTTATTTAAAAGTAGTGAATTTTAAGAATTATGAATTTAACTTAGTTCTAGTCAAATTTTTTCAAGTGCTAAATTTAATTATATTGAAAAGTGAATTTAAAGATTAAAAAATTTCATTAAGAAAGTTGATTGCTAATTACTTTGTTATTTGACCAAAAATCATATAACACTTTCTGAAATATACATTATAAAAATAAAAATAATTTATCTTTACAATATTTTATTTTTGTTTTTGTTATATTTCATTGGTTACCTTCTTATTATCTTCTTACTATACACAATGATTACTTTAATTAATGCAATGTACTGTCATAAGAGTATCAGTACTCAAGTTATGGCATCTAGAGTTGTTTGTCATGGATGAGGTACAGACTTGTATTTAACATTAAATTTTCCATCTTGAACAACTTATCAACAAGAAGGATGATGTGGCCAACAAATTTTCCTTTAGTAATGAATTTGTGGACCTCTTCCTATACCGTATTCAGAAGTTGGCCGTCAATTGCTAGGGTCTTCAACGATTCTTAGTCTTCAACGCACTTAGCGGAGGAATTGGTTCTAGTCTTAGTTCTCTTCTACTGGAACAACTTTCAATGGAGTATGGAAAAAAATCCAAGCTTGGATCCACTGTGTATCCATCACCACAGGTCCAAACTCTAGTTATTAAGTCACACAACAGCATTCTCTCTAAGTGCTATCTTCTGGAACACACCGACGTGGTCATTCTCTTCAAAAGTGAAATGATTTATGATATTTTTCTGTCATTCTTTAGACATTTAACGTCCCACATACACAAATATGAGTTGACTTGTCTCACAGGTCATTTCTTCATTGAACACATCTCTACATTTTGATGGTGCCATGAATGCCGATATAAAGGAGTTCCCAAAAAATTTGTCCCATATCCTTGAATCTACTTTATTATTTTCTCTTGCGCTCTAGTGTTATTTGCAACAAAGGCCTACCATGAGCAATTATGCATGGTATAAATTACTAACAGCAGATTTGAGTCATCTTCGATGATGGCTAAGTGCCATCCTCACCATAGAAAATACATGTCTTGTTGTGTCACGTACCATGGAGATGTCATGCCTAAGGATGTCAACGTTGCAGTTGCAACGATTAAGACAAAGAGAACCATCCAATTTGTCGATTGGTGTCCCATGGGATTTAAGTGCAGAATCAATTACCATCCTCCCACTGTTGTCCCCGGAGGTTATGAGAGCCGTGTGCATGATATCCAACTCAACGAGTGTTATGCTCCATAGATAGATGGAACCTTTTCGTTCTATGTGCCACGAATGGAAACATGTTTGTCGGTTTTTGGTTTACAGGAGGGGAAGTTGTTCATGGCATCTAGTGGGCTAAAGGTGAGATGGCAGACAATGTGTATTACATTTGGAAACATTAGTTATTGAAATAAATTGTTGATGCGTTGGAAGTTAAATGCACATATTATTATTATCCTATCGCAGATAGTATTAGTCATTCGATAGGAGGATTGAAATACTAAATTATTTGTCATTTGACTAAAATTTTCTAAATATACATTCATATATATATAAGATATATACATCTAATATATATATATATAATTGTGCTTTATAATTGGACCTCTTTTTGAAGATTACCAATAGACAAAATAATATATTTCTCGTAATATCCCCACAATGTGCTATAAATTCCTCTGTAAAAGTAGAAAAACATCAAATAGACTTGTTTTTCCTTTTGTAAATCCATTCACACCATAAAAATTGATCTTGTTTAAAAAGCATAGAGGAAATATTTGCCTTTTGTATGTGATGCAGGAGCATCAACCCTGGGAAACTCATTTTTCCAAAAACATCAAGTGGTTCATGAAATTCCCAAAGGGAATGAAATTTCCCTCAATTGTAATTTCTATAATTTTAGAATACTACATTTCTAGTGGTGTTGAAAGTGTCCATATTCTAGGAGAATCTAGATTGTTAGTTATTTTGTTGAAATGGTATTATTGGCCAAACGGGCCTTTGAAGAAATAACAAGTTCCCAACTAGTGCGTTAGGTAGTTTGGGTTGACATACATATGTCCCATTTGATTAAGTTTTTATGATATTTTTTAATTAGTTAAATATTTATGCATGGGTATAATTCAAAAGGTGCATAGTCCAATTCTTAGAGTCTACCAATAAATCTTGTAAAGTGCAGAATGATCATACATGGGATTCATGTAAATTACTATAAACATATTTTCTAAAAAATGGAATGTTTCTTTTCTTTCCTGAATGTGTGTTGTGGAAGCATGTGAGTATCTATTCTTCATATACAATCCATATGTGTCTCTAGGAGAGGAGTATACCAACTCAATGTTAATATAATGAGAGGTTTTCTTTTCAAACCAAGGAAGTGTCTCAGGTGGGGAATATATATGAGAGAGATCACGAGAGAGGAAACTTGAACAAAGGCTATGAAGTCCACTAGAAGTCCACATTCCCATCACACAAACATAATAAGTGTTTTGAGCATGATTGTTAAGCTTTCAATTCCCCTTAGGGTTGTATGAATTGCCTAAGTTTCTCAAGAGAAGGGAGAGGGTCGATTGAGGATGATTCCAACTGAGAAAGTTATAGGGAGATTGCACTACAATACATGCATATGTCAGTCCTATTGTATCACTTCCATGCTTGGTATTTAGTTCATAAACAATTGGTTAAGTACTCCACCTCAAGTCATCTTAGTTCCTTTTACATTGACCCTCTAAATTGAATCAAACACTGAGCTTGATTGATTTGAAATTTATGGAAGTCAGAGAGAGTGTAGGCATTCAAGCCAAATTGATTTAGGCACACAAAGGTTTGGCATCAATATGCGTGTAGGCAGGAGTTAACATTACTTGGAAGGGTTTTCCCCTCTAAGATCGATAATAGGCCACCGTAGTATTATTATAAGCCTGCTAAGGAAGGAAACCTTGGAGTCCTTCAAATCTAAAGTTTCTAGTGTTTTTTTTAACTTGGTTTCTAGATTTTAAATTGTATTCAGAACCCAAGTTATATCAGGGACAATTCCATCCATGCACAATCAACCATAATTATAGTATTCAATCCTTTTAAAAAGTGTCAAACAATAAGGAACAAATGAAATTCCACGTGAAGTTAAACATGGTGGACTTTAGGATCAAATTATAATTGGGACAAGAGTAGAGATTAGTAGAGAAGTAGAGATAGTACTACATAAAATTAGGGGAATTTTGAGGTCTAAAATGGGCCTCCTAAGAAAAATGTACAACCAAAATAAAATTGATAAGAACCAATAACATTCAAGATGATGATGTCAACCATGGGGGATGATTCACAATTTTTGAAGTCAAATAGTAAAAATAATAAATAACAATAAAATAATAAAACTACTTTTTCATCTTGTATTTTCAACTTATCTCCCTAATGTTTTACTCAAATTTTGAGCAGTAGTACTTTTTGGATGTAAAATTTAATTCCTCATCCAACAATTATGTATGATGCATACTAGGGATGGACCCTAATACACAAAAAATGAGAAACACATGAAAATGGGTAATTGCACTAATGTTTTTAATGTATTTCTCATTTCTCGTGTAACAGGGTCCATTGAAACTATGCAACATTTGTACTCCTTGGATGAGCAATCAAATTCTTCATCCAATGGGTGTTGCCACTCAAAATTTGAGTAAACCCATAGGGACATAAGTTGAAAAGATGAGTTTAAAAAATAGTTTTTCCTTTTACCCTCTAAAATTTGATGATGTAATCTAGTCTTTTTTTATTATTTCCATTAGTATTTTATAATTTCCTTAGGAGGCCCATTTTAAACCTCAAATTTCCCCTGATGGTCGAGGATAATTGATGAGACAATACATCTTAGCGCATAAAGATTCCAACCAAACAAAGACCAGAGGATGATAGTTAGAGTACATTGAGAAGAGGATAAGGAGAAGATTCCAACATTAAGGAGATGTGGAAGGTAAATATGGTCTTTTAAAATTTTATTCTAGCATAAGGAAGAGGTTGAAAATTGCAGGTACTAGTTATCATAGTGAGATAAGTTGTGCAAAATCTGAGAGAGAATGTGTAACTCTTAGAGGGAAAACAAGAAGCTATTAGTAGGAAAATCATCATAGAAGAAGAAGCTATGGTAATTCTGAAAATAAGAGAAGCAAGAATGTTCTCAAGGACTATGGTCGAAAGGAACCCTTGTAGTAGAGTGGTTTCACTTGAAGTTTCTAGCGGAGGTTGGAAGAAGCATAGGATAGAAGAAGTTCTCGTAAGAAAGGAGAAGAGAACTAGTGAAGTTATCAAGTGGTGAGAAATAGGTGAAACAGCTAAGAGAACAGAGGAGAATCTAGAGGTTTCAGTGAGAAGGTGAACCTGTGATACCAAAAGGCCAAACCAGAGGAGAAAGCTTGGTGAGGTATCTTGTGGAGGCATGATTGTAGCTCATGATGGGAAAGAAAAATCTCATAGAGAGGGATGAGGAAATGAATGAGAGGAATTAAAGAGGAAGCCACCAAAAGATGGAGGAAGATTCCAAATTAAATTACACAACAAGGACAATGAATGATTAAGGATTTTAGCGAGAGATGGTTGAGCCAAAAGAAAAAATCAACATAGTAAGCGTGTTGCTCCAGGAAATGGAGAGTGGGGACTAGAGAGTTGGGTGGAGTATTAAGAATAATTTCTAGTGGCCTAGTAAGAAATTGCATGCCAAGAAGATGAGGAGGAAGATTAGGTACTCATTAAGGGCTCTATTCTGAGGTGAAGAGCTTATATTTGTAGTATAATGAGGCATAAATATTTCACTATTGTGGACGAAAATAAGGATCACTCCTTAGTGAAGATGAAGATGAAGATGAGGAGAAGAAACTAATCGGAAGTCTCATGGATTGTCTAGAAATTCCAAAATAATATGAGAACTAGTTGAAAAATAAGTCGGGTAAAGGGACTTGTATTTTTTAAAGTGATAAATTTTTTTTGAATGCAAGATTTAAAGGTAGTGAAGATGGGAAACAATTAAGAGTTGTCACAAAGGGAGAAGATAAGGTAGGATTATCTTAGAGATGGTTTTCTGATTCTGAAAGGGAGTGTAATGCCTCATTAACATGTAAAGGGAGAAGCTACATATTCTAGGGTAATATATTTACCTTTAGAAAAGCTATTTCTCCAAAATAATTGTAAAGTTGAGCTGGAAGGTAAATAACATGGATTGATTGTCGAATGTAACACCCTCATCTATCGAAGTAACTAACCAATTGGGGTAAATATGTGATGATAGGCCACCATAATGAGATTCAACCTCCTAGGTGACCTTAAGGAAGTGGAATCGATAGAAACATACCACATAGACCCTCCATATCAGCAACAAGACTCCTAGGAGCCAAGCCATCCCCTCAAGTAACCATCCGTTGATACTAACTGAAGTTTTAGAACCTTAAATCCCTGGACGCTCCCTTGATATGGGTACACATGCATCTAGGAGGCTCTCGATGCTCCCACAACATGTGTATGCATGCATCAAGGGACTTTTCTCCTCATAGCTCTACCTGCATCTCTGAGATTTGTGCCACCGTTTTAGGCCCAGATCTTGGGTCATTGCCTAGAAATGAATGACACTTTCAAAAATGAATTTAGAGAACATAATAATGATGCATTTTTGAAACAATGAAGAGGTATAGACTAGACCCCTACTAGCCATGACAAGAATTTCATCAAACATGTCACAAATATGTAATCTACATGCTTAAACAATAGATCTAAGCATAGGGGTTTCATAATTATCTGAGGATTTCTAGGAAGAATTGCTCCCTCATATCATTAGCTGCATTATCATCTATTAGGTCATAGATACATTGTTCATTCATTTACAAATCAAAACATGAGGAGATCCATACATAATCACTGTCATAATACATGCTTATAACTAACATAATAACAAGAGAAATATCATGGATACATCCTCCATATAATCCACATATAAACCAATACATTTACACATAAGATACCAAGGAAAGAACCTATTATTAATGAATGCAAAAGCCAACTTAGTATGGGACTACCACGTTCCACTTGACCATAGATTAGTTGAGCCAAATTTCTCTTTAGCCAATCACTCCTATGCCATATTCCAAGCATGAATATGGGACTCAAACCAAAGGAACCAACTAGGACATCCCTAGGCTTAACCACCTTACCCTCATCAATAGAAACCATGATTTACAGTAATCCACATCGAATCACTAAGCCAAAATAATAGACATGTAATAATATGATTTACCATGATCTCCACCATATCAATAGGCCAAAAAAACCATGGATGCGACCAAAATTCTCCACCTACACCATGAGGAATTTTCTTGTCTCTTAGTCTCTCAAGATTTACCGCAATCCACAATTTGATCCATGGATGACTAGGCCCTAAAATGAGATTCAACCCTCTAGGCTTTACCATATATCCCACCATTCACCAACAAGGATTCCTAGGCCTAATCAAGGTCAAACACCTCTAGGCTTTATTATATATCCCACCATTCATCAGTTGAGGATACTTAGGCCCACTGAGGAAAACACAAAATCCTACTTTATCACAACCCGCAGTCTAGTTCAGGGGTCACTAGGCTAGTGGATTTACCACAATGCACAGTCTGGTTCAGGGATCACTAGGCCATGTGTTCTTCCTTTTAGATATCCACCTCACTCAGCTTTGAATCCATTTGACAATCCAGATCAACGAAAACATGAGAACCCCATAACACAATGGCTATACGGAGATGGAAAGGCTAGGATGAAAACACCATCACACCTGGAAACAATCATGCCATAATAACAAAGAACCACATTCAATACCATGCATGCTAAATCTAGAAAGGAAATCACACATCAAAATCGATACCTGCAAATAATTTGGCTGTAGTTGCTTGATCTTTCTCTTCCTTGTGTGCCCTTTCCTTCTTCTTGCCTTCTTTTCCTTCCTTGATCCAATGCCAAGGTGCTCCAAGAAAACTTTGTGAGCCCAAGAGTGAGAGAGAGAGAGAATATTGAGAGAGCTCCAAAACTGAGAAAAAACTTTCCAATCGATTCTCATAACCATTTTTATCAATTATGCCTCTATCTTCTTTAGTTTCCATTATTTTCCTTCATTTTCCTCCTCACATGCAACCTGTCAACTTTCACCTTCCTTTTCTCCTAATTTCCATTACTTTCATAAATAAATGTGCCAAAAATGTCATTTTACCTTTCCAAAGCCTTTGACATTGCCTTTGCCAATTTCCTTTAGCTATAATAGCTGAAATGAAGATCCACTAGGATTTTTTCCCACCATTCATCTTAGAATACATGTCCCATGACCGTGGTCTCATATATTTTTACATGGATTTTTAACCAGGGATGTTACAAAAACCTGGCCCTTGGAGGAACACCATCCTCAATGTTCAATGACACCTATAACCAACAAGACCGTTGCAACTGAACATACTACCCATGGAGCTTTATAACTTAGCTCGTTGTAGTATTTACAATGACCATTGTTGAAACAAGATAAACATACCATTTACTAAAGCTTTATAATGCAACTCATTATTACATTTATAATAATAACCACATATACACACATACACATTTACTTCACCCAAGAAATAATCATACTCTATATGGTGCTTTATAAATCTAGTTTGATAGAATATTTACAATCATACACACATATACAAATATGCACATTTTATCAACCGAGAAATAAAAGGATACAATGTTCACATCCACAACGAGGGAATCCAGAGGATAACACATCCACCCTCAAATTAATACCAGGATTCACCTCCTTCCCAGGAAGTCCAGAATCCACTGCAAAGTCAAACATGAATCCAATATCTACCGCTATAATCATGCACCACTTATCCTCTCAGTGAATATTTACTGAATCATTTTTTATTTTGCACTCACAATGTGCATATGTTCCTATATGGAAATTCTAGTGTCCAAAACAAATCCATCCCCTACCTTCCCTTCTCTACTACATAGCCCCTCAAAAAGTCTAGTCACCTCCTTCCATGTAGTCATACACCTTCGAAGTTCCCCATCAACCCCTATCCTAGCCGATCCATCCCTTAGCCAGGCTTCCTTGCATCGGAAGGTTAAATGATCAAGGAATATACCTACCTAAAAACCATCATACCGGTCATGCGACATGCTCATTGAAATCAATGGACACTATTGGTGTGAGTGCCCCACAATGGCCTTGCTCTAGAAGTGATTTACCAACACACTACTATTTGTTCCAATTTCTTTCACCATTGCTGCTAATTCTTGTAGTTAGTTTCAACAACCCAACCGGGAATTTTCGTGCTTCATGTATCAAGCACATAAATTCCATTATATTTAAAATATATTGAAATAAATTCACATCATATCTCATTAGTAGATTATCAATAAGGTACACTTGCAGTCATGTTTACTTCATGTCACAACAAGTCAAACTAGAATCTTTGACCGAATCATCATGTATAAACATATAACATCAGGTTAGCTCAAAGCACAACCATCATAGATCAAAATCATAAATCACATGTAACCATCATAACCATGGAAGACCTGTAATCATCATAGACCAGAATCATAAATCACATGCAGAATAAAACTGAAATAAAATAATGAGACTTATCCTTCATTGGCCCTTAGCTTATACCTTTGTCCTTATTCACATGCACATTGAATCAGTGTCCACACCTGAAAAACACCGAATGCCTTCTCCTCAACCATGTACACATATACATAGTGTGCATCACACACATACAACCACACACGACATACAACACCATGGAATACATGCATCTACACCTGACATACCCAAATACATCTACACCAACACAAGACAATACATACTCCTACATTCGGTGTACACTAGAACACAATACATACACCATCCGATGTACAACACAATACATATACATACACAAAGTACAACACAATAAATACACATGTCACAATACCATGACTACATAATGCACATATATAATACCACATGTACACAACACAACATGTATGACATGCACATAATACCACATGTACAACATGTACATAGTACCACCTATACACAACACCACCTGCACAATCTATACACAACATCACAATTACACAACACCAATTGAACAATGTGTACACAATGCCACATGTACATCATACCACCTCTACAATGTGTACACAATGCTATATGTACACAACACCACATGCACGACATGTACACAAAACTACATGTGCACAACGTCACATGGATGACATGTACACAACACCCCCTGCACATATCACCAAATGTACAACATATTGTACACGACACGACATGCTCACAACACCACTTGTTCAATCATGCACACAACACCATATGTATATAGCACCACATGTACAACATGCACACAACAGCATATGTACATAGAACTATATATAAAACATGTGCATAGCACCCTATGTACACAACACTACATATCCAACATGCACACAACACCATATGCATACAACACCATGTATCCATCGCATGCTTAGTACAATAGGTACACAACCCTGCATATCTGACATGTACATAGCACCACCTATATCCATCACCACATATGCAATATACACATAACACCATACATTCAACAGACACACAACATCATATGTACACAATATACATATATTACACACACACATCACCATAGGTACAGTCACTGAATATACAACATGCACAACAAATACACAATAGCATTATTGCACATCGAAAACCACACTGCCTCTACCAGACAACCTTGCTTCTAGATTCTCTCTGCCATCCATGTTTATCTTAGTATGTCACGGATCACACTTCTTTCATTTAGCTGATGTATCCCTCAGATTTACCTGTCATAACATAAACATATACATAGTATAATCACATAATATCAATTCATATCCACATGACACTGACCTCAGAGGTTTGTTAGGCTACTCTTCCCACTTGATTCCTCATGACCCAAGAATCTCTTCATGCCATTCACCTACATAATAAATCATTCCTCCACAAGAACGATTATTGATGACCCTGTCAAACAATAGTATATATATATATATATATAAATCAACATACAATAATCATGATCTTGTTAGACAATGACATTGATACATACATATA
>APFE031147163.1:49632-72937 GCA_000404065.3 Pinus taeda | reverse complement strand
AATATTCGTCCACTAAAAATTTAAAACCCCTTAATTTCACCAAAGGGCGAACATTCGCCCCTAAAATAATCTATGCATACGATTAATAAAACATTCAACAATAGATAGATGACATAATAGACACCAACACTTGAAAAAAAAATAGATGACATAATCAAACATTCAAGCACAAAGTACATGACATAAACAAGCTCATACCTTAATGTATCTCAGGGGAGGTGTTGTAATAGCTACAACCACGCTCCAAAATTTTTCCCATGCTTTGTTTTGGACCCTCCCCTGTAAACCACAACAACTCATATTACACTGATCTAGGTACTTGTGCTTTGATTGAGCATCATGCTTTGCATCTTCGCTTGTGTTTTCTTACTTGGTTTACTGTCTAACCACCAAGTAGATCTCTTGACTTGGTTTCCATCTAGTTCCAGGCTTGCCTTAGAGAACTGCACAATCCTTGAGGGAAACCAACCTTGCTCTTCAGAATTATGTAGTCCAAGCTGAAAACGAGCCTTGAGCTCAAGAATTACATAGTGCTAGTTGAAATCCACCCTTAAACTAGGAAAATGCGCATATCATGAAAGGCATCCCGAGCTACTCATCCCAGAAATTGCACAAAAGCCTTTCATCTCAAAAGTTGCCCAGTGCTTGAACCAAAGTTGCCCGGTTCCTCCCAGAATTGGACAATCTCTCATAGTAATGCATGGTAGCTTTTCCTAAAAGAAGAAACAAACAAAAAGTGAAAAAGAATCCCAAAAAAATAGGGATCAATTTTTAGCATCCTGAAGAAGGAACTTGAGTTATTTTGGAAACTGCCACCAAGTGTTGCATTTTCCTTGATTTTTGGCCTTCACGTCATAAACCCTAAATTGAACAAATCCATTTAATCGGTGCCTCCAGATCTCATTTACACATTTGATCTTAGAGTTGTAGCATTCTTGAGGAGATCAATGAACCTTCACTGTGAACGTCATATCTTTTCTGGGTAAGTTTTGTTTTTCTAGTCTTTTGCTAATTTTCTATCGCTTTTTCTTGTCTAGCTTTTGAGAGCGTTGTTTCACATGTTTTTTTAAATGATTACTAATGTTTTAATTTTTTTTAGCTTGTATAATTGTTGATTCAAGTTTCAAATTTTTTTTCCCAAGTGTCATATCTATTTTCCTATTTTTTCACAAACGGTCACTGTTATGGGGACTCCCTTCACATGCCTTGTTTTCCTTCAGATTGATTGATTTTGACACCTATTTCACTTTCACACATCATCACTTAGTCAAATATGCACTCAACATCACACCATCATTTATATCTACTTAATTCCACACTCCCCTTGGGCATGTCTAGGCTTCCCATGTCTGAATCTTGCTTTTCCTTACATGCATTGCACATTTTGGGAACTCAAGGCCTCTGCCTTAGATTCTAGAATTGTGTAGAGGATGTCATGGCTTGGATCCAACAGCATACTACATAGTTCTAGGAGGCAACCTCCCAACTTGTCCACTGAGAATGTGCAATGTGCAGTCTCCCCCAGCACTGGCCCAAGACTGAACTATGCATTGTGCAGTTTCAGTCAGAAAGCTTCTCCACTGACTGCTAGAACTGTGCAATGCACAGTTGTAGTAGGAATCGACTGACTGATCTGAACTAGAATTGCGTAGTCTATCCCATCATGAGGGAAGTTTGTTGCTTGGTCTCATCTTGAAGTTTCTTTTGGTTTTAAGCTAACATTTCTCTGTTATGAGTGTCCTCTCTATCTCTAGGTAAAGCAGTTGTTGAGCATCTCTTCAGAAGTTATAATTAACATGACGTCCAAGAGAGATGCATCAAAGGAAACCGTTGAGAGAAGTATTGGGCAAGCAGCTGAGTAAAAATTAGTTATTCGTATGATCCCTAAGGTATTTGCATGGACCACTATGCGAGGGTGTAATTTCTGTGGTTCCAGTAGAAATTTCATTGGCACAAGTAGGACCATTATAGGTACTGCTACAATGCCTCCAAACACCATGATCTAGTTAGTATAGCAACATCTTGAAAGGCTTCTATGTAGATAGTAGGAGGATAGAAGGAAACAACAAGAACAATAATAGGTCGCAATCTAGCGTAGGACAAGGGCGAGAGGAATATTTCTGAGAACCTAGAGGAAAATCAAAGCTACAAGATGAGGGCATATCCTATCATGGATAAAGAAGCTTTGTTAGTGAAGGTAAAGAAGGAGTAATAGATAAACACAGCTGAGCGAAGGAAGAGAGAAAATCAGAGGCTGTAAGAAGCAGAACTGAAGTTGAAGGAGACAAAGAAGAAGTTGAAGGAAGAATGAGAGATAAGGAGGAGAGAAAGAGAAGAGGTGAAAAAATAGGAAGAAGAATAAAGGAAAGGTGCGATGTAAGAGAAAACAATACCCATATAGGTTGAGGAGTCAAAACAATCGACAAGGGAAGAAGGGATTGAATAGATGCAGGATCGGGAGCTTGCTCAACAAATTGAGCAATTGATTGATGTGACATACATGGAGTTGGAGTATCAGCTAAAGAAAGAAGACGTTGAACTTATGCAATGAGCAATAGAGGTCACCTCGTAGTATCCACCACCTCTAATGTTAGAACCAATCCTAAGTGATCAAGAAAAATCTGTTCTCCTTGATGATGATCCAATCATGGATGTGTACAATCTATCATTTTATGAGTTGTAGAAGAGGATTGTATAGGCATGGAGGAAGCAAGTCCCAGATGATCACTCACCACCTACATTCATTAAGGAAAGGGTAATAGTGCTAGACATTAGAAAGCATCCTAATGAAGGAGCAACGAGCTCAAATGTTAAGTTCCTCTTGGGTGAGAATGAACAAATGGAATAGAACTTGCAAGTGGCTAGTCAAGAGGAAGAACAACTTTGGGAGGAGATCCCAATTTCCATAATGAGAAAGATGAGGAAAGCGATACTCATCAAACTATCGACAATTGAGACTACCATGCGGAAGCTCTATGACGGATTTTCCACTGTGCATAAAGCAATTTTTTGTGTGCATGTCTTACAACAATGGAGCAAAGTTTCTGTTCAAAATCTCACCACCATACATCCTGCCATCGCCTATGTGCAAGAGTGAACAACGTGGTACAAAGGGCCTCCTACTCACTTGTCAAAGAAGATGAAGCCACATGAAGAGCTGGGGAAGGCAAAGGTCTAGATATTGATCTAGAACTATGAGTAGCTCGCTGCATTTGTCAGTAGCATACAAGCATCATGTGCATGGTTTTACAAGAGTTTGGATGTCTTGGTGAGAACACACGGGATCTTTTCAATTGGTTCCCTCACCAAGGCTAGACCTAAGAACCAAGTCTGGTTAGAGATCGATGGATACATGGAGTAGCTAAGGCGAGAGACCAAAAGGGATGACTTTAAACTGAGTGCACATAACATTCAAAAGTACATTAGTGGTCGTATCATGGTCAACACCATGTTGCACATGTATCAAGACGAGTTGGATACAGGTTCGAAGACCATATACCCTGATGGTATGGAGGCAAGTGTCCATTATCAGAAAGACACCATTAAACAGTTTTGGGACATCATCACATAGTACCAATCTTGGCATCAATATGTGACTGAGAAGCACCAAGTGGAGGTTGTCGAGTTGGTCTTTCCCGAATTTCAGAGTCATAGTGTTTTGTCTTGTTAGGCCATCTCTATCCTATCTTGTCTTACATGGGTACATGTGGAAAATGTAATATTATTTGTAAATATGTAGTGAGTGAAATTCCAAGGGTTATTAGTGGAATGTGAAAGTTCATCATGCTATTTAATAAGTGATTTTTAAAGAAGTTGAAAAGTCATGAGGGTAGTCAAAGAGTCACAAAGGGGAATGTCAAGGGTCACCTGACCCTTTGTTATAAATGGACCTCATAACTCAGAGAAAAGGTTTTTGTGAGCCCAGATTTTTTCTAAGATTAGGCTTAGAAAATTCTTGGGAGTATTCTAATGAGCCTTTTCTTCTCCACAACGTAGAGTGAATATACGTATTTGGAGGAGAAAGTGTTATGGACTGTAATGTTCCACTATAATTTGGGGCTAGGGGTCATCAATGGTGTATGTATGGATAGAAATTTCACTTATAATATTAATATCAGATCCAACAGGCTTTCATGCATATGTTGTTATTGTAGCTGGACTATTTTGGGTTTTTTAGAAATCTATGTTGTTTAACTTACGCATTTTATTATGAACTATTTTGTATGCAATTTTACAAATCATATTGAATGTTTTTTCTTGAATTAACCTGTCACTATAATGTGTGGACTATTCCACATTTTATCTTGTGATGTCATTCCGCCTGTGTGTTACTTTCATGTTGTGTACTATTATAGGCTTCTAAGCGGCACACTTCCTTTTCCCTTCTGTGTATCATAAAATTCATGCATGGCACTTGATTCTTTGCAGGGTCACACACTTGTTCTAACCAAAAGTTATCATACTTATCTCTATGCGGTACCCCCGTTAAAGCATTACACTACCACCCACTACTAGGACTCCTACTCCAAATGTTTTGAGGTCTAGTTGGGACTTTGTATCAGGGAGATTCCCTAAATTTTGGTAGGTTTAGCACAATCAACATTTTTGGCACTAGAAGGAGGGTCAGATAAAATGATGAGCCCTTGATGCATATTTTGAGTTTCTACACATGTTTCATGACTTCTGTCCAAATCAAAACCTAAACATGTTTCTCTAACTTTGTTGATTTTGATGTGTTGGTAAGCATCATAGATGACTTATCCGAATATAAATTCAATGGTGACAATCGAACAACTATGTTCAAGCAGGCAGTTTCCTTGGCTAACTTATATGAGAGGGATGATGCCCCATTGGGTGGCATTTCTTATGCATTGTTCACTTTCACATTCATAGGGCGCTCTAATAAATTATGCCACACATTTCCCATAGCCTGTATAGACTCTTTTTATCACATGTTCATAGAATTATGTCATGATTTCATTATTTATGACTGTAAAGCACTTAAAAAAAAAATCAAATTACGAAAATCACCTCACGAATGTTTTGAGCATTTTCACAATCATTTTCTTCATTACTGTTATGAATTTCTTGAAGATGAAGTTGATTGGAAATTTTTGGAGGAATTATTTCAATATGTTGTTCAAATTTTTTAGAATCCACATGAGTTAGAATATTTCAAACCTATACCAACATACCTTAGTGTTAAAGCTTCAAAATCTAAGACAAACAAGTTTGTTGTCCCAATTGACCCTCCATCCCATTCTCATCAAACAACTCTAGCTCCACATGTCAAGGTGGGAGATCTTGAGAATAAATGTATTGATCTATCACCATCTCCTCCTACCCCACCTGCTCATGATTTCTTCGAAGATTTCGCAGACAAGATCGATGGTTGTCATGTGGTCTCATCTCCTTTGCCTTTCTCCTTTGGTTCCTTTGATCCTCTGAATTTTCATGTGTTGTGTTCATCTATTCTGGATTCCACATGTGATGTTCATAAGGATCAAGTTTTGGATGGAGTTGGTGTTGAAAAACCAACATGAACTATCATTTTTTATGAGTATGTGTGGGAGTCTGAAGAAAAATTTACAATGAAAGATGACCTCCTTCTAGCTGTACCTCATCTGCTTTATCCTGACATCTTCCACGGTTCTACCATTTTTGTTCCATATTGTGAAAATTCATTTCCATATTTTTCTATTTCCGATCATTCACAAAACGACTGGGATTCAAGTTATTCATTTGAATGTGGAGAGGACGAATCTCTCTTCCCGAATCCTCCCAATATCTCATCTTACCTTCACGAAAACATGTTGGGTGAAACTTCTATTTATTCATCATCCCCTCTTTTTGATTTGTCATATCATGGGGATACCATTGTCCATCATCTTGATTTTTCTGATCGCATCTATCATGATCTTTTCAT
Organism: Pinus taeda; assembly: GCA_000404065.3. Classification (NCBI taxonomy): domain Eukaryota; kingdom Viridiplantae; phylum Streptophyta; class Pinopsida; order Pinales; family Pinaceae; genus Pinus; species Pinus taeda. The sequence continues at coordinate 67,011 of APFE031147163.1, read as the reverse complement.
TCATTCATCCAACCATGATTCTGATTTTTAAGCTAGCAGTCTTTGATGATCCATCTTTTGATGAATTGGAAACTCCTCATGTTGTCAAGGCACTTCAGACCGAGATGATGGTTATGTTAGGTTCTCATAGCCTTGAGGTTAGTACCACTTCCAACCAGAAATCTGTTGAATCAACACAGGCTCCTCATCACTCTGAGGTTTACACTGAAAATCAATATATTTCATAGTTTTTGCATTCCTATTGTTCATGCATTGTAGGAGTCATATGTAGTGAGAAATATTGTGAAACATAATTTTTCTTCTTTCCTTATGTTCGCGTGTTTTTCAAGTTTGAAGGCGTGTACTTTTTTTTCTTCCATGCACAATGTGACAGGACACCATCATACACCGACAAAGTGCCTTTCATGTGATTTCCATCTTTACTTTTCTATGTATGCATTCAAGCTTCAAATGTTTTGGTCTACATTGTTGCATATTTCGTTTTCACCTACATGGGCCAACCAATGCATTGATGGTTACATTGGAAATATCACTTCACGTGAGCTAGCATATGCTTTGCTTAGGTTAGGAGTAGGAGTAGTGTTTTTCATTTCTTGTTTGTTTTCTAGATATTCTTACTTTGTTTTGATTTGTGTTACTAATTCTTTCCTTTTTTTGTTTGCTTCTACACTCGTAGGTTAGTTTCATATGAAGCCTTGTGTGGATTCTTAGACAAGCAGGGTGAAATCCAAGAGGAACTTGTACAACTATCAATACTTGGTTTTCTATCTATTCCCTCTCCTTATGAGAATCTTTCATTTCTTCTAGTCAATGATACACTAGTGGAAAATATGTTCCTTTCATAGAGAGTCATGGTGAAATGACAATGCTTGCACTCTTAACTAGTATCGCCTACTCTAATCAGTTTTATATATTCAATTAACCCTTGTCAACTCAATCAAGTAGAGTAAGGAGAGGGGGAAAAAATTAAAAAGTATGTCAAAGGTATATATAAATATATTTCTCTGAAGGGACAACCTCTTCTACTCTCAATAAGTTGGGATCCCTCTTCCACATCATGAAATAAATAAGTGCCTATAAACAATTCTTTGAAAAATGAAAAAATAGAAAATAAAATAAAAGGTTGAAGAAGAGAAAGGCTTCCTATACATAGATGTGAAGCAAGTAACTCTATTGGGGTATTGTCTAGGCTCATTGGTAGCAGAGAAATGCTTATCTTCCTAAAGTGACTCCGTCAGGGTACAATCCAGGCTTGCTAGTAACAGAGAAACACCATATATGAAACTAAAACTTTGAAAGTCTATATTGATTGTGCATTTATATGCCCCTCATCCCCAATCAAAACAAATGAGTTTTACTTGGCTTGGAATGTGTGTTATGGATAAAGATAATGGTAGAGACTACATCTTTAACTCAAGCTAGTGAAGAAGTGATAATAATCAAATAACTAAGAAGTACTTCCAGAAGAGTTAGACTTGATTTTCACAAGACAAGGTCCATACAGAGAGCTAGAGTTCTACCAGTGTGTCACCAATGTTGTAGCGGCTACAACAACCCTCCAAATTTTTTCCGATCCTTTGTTTTGGAGCCTCCATTCTAAACCACAACAACTCATCTTGCATTGATCCAAGTACTTGTGCTTTGATTGAGCCTCATCCTTTGCATCTTCGCTTGTGTTTTATTCCTTGGTTTATTTTCTAACCCACAAGCTAATATCTTGACCTTGTTTCCATCCAGTTTCGGGCTTGCCTTAGAGAACTATTCAATCCTTGAAGAAAATTAACCTTGCTCTTAGGAATTGTGCAGTCCAAGTTAACAATGAGTCTTTAGCTCAAGAATATCATAGTGCTAGTTCAAAGCCAATCTTCATCTAGGAAATTATGTAGAGCATGAGTGATAACCCAAAGCCACTCAACCTAGAAATTGCACAGGATCCTTTCTACTCAAAAGTTGGCCAGTGCATGAACCAAAGAGTTGCTTGGTTCCTTCCAAAATTGCGCAATCTACCCAAGTAATGCAGGGAAGCTTTTATTGTAAAATAAAAAATCAAAACGTGAATAAAAATCCCTAAAAAATAGGGATCTATTTTTAGTGGCCTCAAGGAGGCATTTGCATTATTTTGGAAACTTCTGACAAGAGTCACTTTTTCCTTGATCTTTTGCCTTCACATCATACACCCTAAATTAACCAATTCTATTTAATCGACACTGCCAAAGCTCATTTTCACCTTGGATCTTGGAGCTTTGGAATTCCCAAGGATGTCAAGGAACTTAAGACGCGATCGTCATCTCTTTTCTGAGTAAGTTTTGCTTTTATTGTCTTTTCCTACTTTTTCTTGTCACTTTTTCTTATTTAGGTTGTGAGAGTGTTGTTTCACTTGTTTTGTTGAATGAATTTTGTCATTTTAACTTGTTTTAGCTTGTATAAGTGTTGTTTCAAGCTTTAGAATTCCTTTTCCAAGTGTCGTATATATTTTCCCCTTTTTCACCAACGGTCATCATTGCAGTGACTCCCTTTGCATGCCTTGTCTTCCTTTAGCTTGATTGATTCCTACACCTATTTCACCTGCATGCATAATCACTTAGTCCTATCTACACTCAAAATGATGCCATTCTTCAAATTTTCTCAATTTGACACCTCCCTTGGGAATATATGGGGTTCCCTTGCTTGGATCTCACTTTTCCTTACATGTACTACACATTATCATAGCTTAAGGCCTTTTCCTTGGCTTCTAGAATTTTGCAGAGGTTCTCCTAGCCTGGCTCCAACTGTACATTGTGCAGTTCCATGAGCCAACCTCCCAGCTTGGCCACTGAGACTATGTAATGCTTAGTCTCTCCCAACTTTGTCCCAAGAGTGAACTACACATTAGGAAGTTCCTGTTAGCAAGCTCCCCATTGACTATTGGGATTGTGCAATGCATAGTTATAGTAGGCATCTAGTGACCTTTGTGAACTAGAATTGTGTAGTTTGTCCCATCATGATCCTGTATTTCTGCTTGGTCTTGTCTTGAAGTTGCTTTTGGTTTTAAACTAACATTTTCTTACCATCAGTGTCCCCTCTGTCTCTAAGTACAATAGTTGTTAAGCATCTCTCTAGGAGTTACAATTAACATGGTCTCCAAGAGAGTTTCATCAAAGGAAACCATCGAGACGAATACTGGGGAATCAGTTGAGAAAACATCATTTAATCTACCATTTTATGTAGACACTCAACTATTCATTGAGAAGGGTACAACATTAACATGGCAACAAATCAATGATATATTTTTAAAGGACTTCAAGGAGGACATAGAGGATTGACAAGTTTACGTTAGCGTCCACTGGTCAAGATTAGAGAAGGTTGCATGCAGGTACCCCATCTTCCCATGTGTGGACATTATTAGCTAGATAGTCCCACACAGATCCAAAGACTATGACATTGATCAGTGCTAATGGGATAGAGCTTGCCACCTTCACGGTGGAGAAATTTCAACAGATGTAGCATTTACCTCAGTCAGTAAAGTGCATGGACACACTTTTCTATGCTACCCACGACTTTGTGAATTCTAGAGACATCGCTAAGCATTGGGTTAAAGAGCTTTAAAATTTCAAACAAACACGTAATCATGTTTAGAAGATAAAGTCTCTCAAGAAAGCTTATCATTTCTTGATCATATTTGCATGCAAAATATATGGTTAGGAGAACACATAAACATTTCCTAAAGGTTGGGTAGTCGTGCGGGACCAGTTCAAGAATGATGGGAAGGAATTCAACTGGTCAAACTTGTTGGATCATAAGTTTAACATCCATGTGAATAACGCCTGGAATATTCCTAAGAATGAACAAGTGAGATTCTATATGTGCACATACTTAATTGATTCAATTTGTGCCCAACAACAATTTCCTGGCATGAGCTAGACATGGACACCTAAGGAGATTGCCATCAATGTTTATTGCAAGTTGCTTTTCAACTGCAGCTATCAAGGACTAATGGAAAAACTAACTGACCATTTCATCATCTCATTATACAAGCTAATCTTTGAGTAGCATCCACCTTGGATATCCTAAGAATAAATGGAGGTGATAGTGAACATCGCAGATTGGTAAGCCTCACTAGGTGGCACCTTCATCAGAGTGTATGGTGGAGAGAAGCCTCTAGATGTTCTAAGAATGTATGCCAACTGACAATTTGGTCATGCAATAGGTCTCATATCACCTCTCCACAAGGCTTTCAATATGCATTCATAGGAAGAAGAAGGAACCATGGACCGCTCATCCTTTGTAGATCAGATTGTATGTGATTAAGAGATTGAGAAATGTAGATGTCAAAGCTAGGGAGATAGTAGGATTTGAGCTCGACACCAAAGAATTCAATTCATATAATCCCCACGGTATTCATAAGGACCATTTTGCAAGGGTGTATTTCCCATGGATCCATGGGACATTTCATTCGTACGAGGAGGACCCTTGGAGGTAATTCTACAATTCCTCCAAAATCCACAAGCCAGTCAATATAGAAACAAATTGGAAAGGCTGATCTGTAGACAACACCATGATAGGAAGTAATAACAATAACAATAGTAAGAAACAATCCATCACAAGAAAAGGGCAAGAGGAAGATTTCCAAGAACCCAAGGGTAGATCAAAGCTGCAATATGAGGGAATATCCTATCACAGATAAAGAAACTTTGCTAGTGGAGGAAAAGAGGGAGCAATAGATAAGTGAGTAGAGCGAAGGAAGAGAGAAAAGCAGAGGCTACAGGAAGCAGAATTGAAGCTACAGGGGATAGAGATGAAGTTGAAGGAAGAAGAAGAGTTGAGGAGGAGAGAAAGAGAAGGGAAGAAAAAACATCAATAAGAACAAAGGTGAGGCACGATGATAGAGAAAATAGCACCCATACAGGTTGAGGAGTCTGAACTACCAACAATAGAAGAAGAAAGTGAGTAGATGTAGGACTTAGAATTTTCTCAGTAGATTGAGCAACTGATTGAAGTGAGAGACATGGAGTTAGAGTAGGAGCCAAAAAAATAAGACACTGACCTTATGCCACAAGCACCAGAGGTCACCTCTCAGTCTCCACCACCTCTAGTGTTAGAACCATTCCCTAATGAGCAAGCAGAAATTTTCTCCTTGATGATGATCCAATCATGGATGTGTTCAATATATCATTTAATGAGTTGCAGAAGGGGATTGTAAAGGCATGAAGGAATCACTTCTCGGATGATCACACATCACCTACATTCATCAAGGAAGGGTGATAGTGCTAGATATTTGAAAGCATCCAACTTCCTTTTCTGATTATACCTTGGCCTATGTAGGAGCAATGTGCTCAAATGTTAATTTCTTACTGGCTGAGAATGAACACATAGAAAATAACTTGTAGGCTACTAGGAAAGAGGCAAAAGAAATTTTAGAGTGAAGTGCAGCTTCCATAATAGGAGACATGAGGAAAGCAATACTCGCTAAAGTGTCAACACTTGAGACTACCATGCAGAAGCTCTATGACAGATTTGTCACCATGCATAAATCAGTTGTCCCTGTATATGGCTTACAAGAGCAGAGCAAAGAGTTTTTTCAATCTTTCGGGAACATACATTCTACCATCACCCATTTGCAAGATTGGAAAATGTGGTAAAAAGGGGCCCCACTTCACTTGACAAAGAGGATGAAGCCACAATAAGAGTTGGAAAAAGAAAAGGTCCATATATTGATCCAAAAATGTGAGTATCTCATCGCATTCGTCAACAACATACAAGCCCCATATGCATTAGAGTACAATAGTTTGGATGTTGTTGGCTTAGTGGGTGCTGACCCAGGTTCAAATTTAATTGTGCCAAACAAATCCCTATAATACTAGCCCTTTCAGCACCAACCCACAGAGCATAGACTAAAGTCTCACCTGAATCAGAATGGGGGGATGCTGGAACCAAGTTTCTACACCTAGAGATTAGCGTGATGTTGTTTTATGCCCTAAATCTTCCTTCACGTAGATTGATAAGCCTTAAAGACTTATCGATATAACTTCCTCGACTTGGCCTCTAGATGTCCACAAAGGTCTACGACTGTCTTCTGCAGACCTTGAATAGGCTAATCCACTGCATACGCACCTCAAGAATTACCCTTAACCCAGTAATTACTTAGACCGACCTAAGTGTTCAACAACTTTAATAGACAACAAGATAATATTCAAGGAAATAGCTAACATTAATTACATTCATGTAACAATATAAATCAAGTAAAGTCACACATAAATACATCACTATTTTATAAACGCATCATTCATCACAACATAAAGCGTATTTATATAAAACAAAAGTAAAGAGATAAACACGGGTATTTCCGCAACAATCTTCTTTATTAATTTTCAATTTAGCTTATAGACTTAAGACTTCACTGTGCACTGTGCTATAGGGGTATGCACACTTAGCTTCAGACTCTACTCTACGCCCGTCCACACATAGCTGCAGAGCCTTTATTCCTACTCTTCCTCACTAATTCTATAGAATTCTCCCATAGACCAACTTCATTTTCTCTTTTAGACATCCTAAAACACACCTATTTAAACAATCCCATGGTCCGCAGACAATGGGTAGATCCTCAAAAATCTAACTCAGCTTACATAAAGAAGGGTGAAACCCTTTATGACTCTATCTACATGCTCTGTGACCACAATTTAAGAAGACTATACATATTTATACAACACCCTAAGGGACCCCATCCCAACAGGCCTTGAACACAAATATCGTGACTAGCCGTCAAGTCACTCGGCTAGCATGGAGATCTTATTCTAAAGATCCCCCAGCTCCGCTTGTGCAACTTCTACTTCAGCCATGCTTTACATGGCTTCTTGTTTGATCTACTTTACCAGTTGCTATATGGCTGGCCCTGCACAATACTGCTTGATTTTCTTCTGTGTACTCTATAAGTTTGCCAATTTGTCCTAAATGTAAGCGAAGACATTATAGGCCTCATCCAGCCATCGCCCCAATATGGTGTTAAGGACTACCTCTTTCTTCTGCACTACTTCCACCTGTGTAAGTAGTTTCTTCACCTCCTACAATTTGGCAAAGTGTTGGGCTGTAGCAATGGTGCACGCCATCGTCCTCACTTCATCATATTATTGCTAGAGCTCACAGCCTTCAGTATTCAACCACTGAAGGTTGGGATATTCTTGCAGATTCGTTACTACCTCCATGGTTTGTTCAAACAGTGCGGTGGAGTCCCCCATTGCATCATCGACTAACGTGACTCCATATTTCACAGTGGCTTCAAGTTATTCCCCTACCTCTAGCGGGGTTGAAGGCCATGACTTCAAGTCCAATTCTGTGATGTTTAAGTTTAACTCAAACTAGACTCTAGCCACTTCTTTCTTCGCTTCGTGCACACCTACAACCAACCTTCAGATCTTTGCCTCCAACGGCACTTCCTCCAATATATGCAGTTCAGGTACTATTTTTCTTTCCTCTACCACCATGACTGCAAGTTTTGCATTCTGGGCATGAATTTTATTCTATGTCTCCAGCGCCTCTGACTACTCTATGAACATTTGTTCATTGTTCACTCTATACTCACTAATGAGGGTGAGGGGGAGTGTGACTAGGTTGAGGCCGACATTCTTTAAAGAAATCACAATCACCTTTTCATCAGCCACCTTCATGCTCAAAGATCCATATGGCAGTGCGACTTCCTGGAGATCTAGTGATCGAGCCATATCTGTTGCTTGAGTAGTCCCTAGTGCCAAACTTGGTGATGCAACGCTGATCTCCCCTACACCTGCTTGGATCCTAGTTGTATGAATTTGCAACTCATGCAAATCCTTCTAAATGGTACTCAACACTTGCAACTTCTATTTCTTGAACCACTGGCAGTTCTGTGGTGGTATCACGTACCTTGTTGCCAATCTCGTCAAGGTCGCCATCATTAGACTGATTGGATCTAGTGATGGCTTGGTAACTTTTGATTTTTTCTGTGGTCCATCCTTTCCTTTCCCCCTGTACTGTTTGATCCATAAGGGAGTGCTTTTCCCCTCCTGACCACCAATGCCCTGCTTTGACTATTCCTCCTCCTCTGTTTGGGGTGAAGGAGACTTACCACTACACTCAGAGTTGTGCTCTTCTTGTTTGGTTTGCTGCTTCGTGACGCACTTTGTTTCCACCTAGGCATTCATCTCAACCTGTTTTCTCTGCTTCTCAACCAACTACTGAACTTTCTGCTTATTTCTTGAGCGACCGTTGGACTCATCCAATCAGATTCCTCCACCAATTCAATAGTACATGCTACCAACATCTTATCCAACTCTAAGCAGAACTTTTCTTTATACTTGGGATTAAGGTGGTATGGCCTCTGATTGATTGGCTTCACATCCGACTTCAAGGTAATCTTCATTACACCCAAGTCTCCTATGATACCTTTTAGGTCAGAAAAATTGGTAGGGAACAAATCTTTGTATTCATAGAGTAACTTAGTGACCTTATATACTATGGCATCATCCCAGTAGTCTCTAATCTTCAAAAATTTTGGCTCTACCTCTGTGCCAATGTTCATCTGTATAGTCTTCAATGGTTTAATGATGTCTAGATTCTCTATCTATAGTCCCTCAACTTCGTGGTGGTCCTCTACCTTTGGGATGTTAATATTCCTCAGATAGTCAACATCTTCTTCAGCAGTCACATTGTAGCACTCCAATGCATGGTGCAAATGGGTGCTCTAATTTGGTTGAATCAAGTCTAAAGTATCCTATAATATTCTGAATATTGGTGCCTTAAGCTCTTGCAGTGCTTTCTCGATGCTTTCAAACCCATCCTCAAACCGGAAGGTAATAACAAATCCTTCTCTTAAGATGTCCCACTTTTCCATACCATGGAAGAGCTCTATTTCCAAGTACCAATTCATAGGAATGATGTCCAAAGTATGATAGAAAATAAACACCCATTCCAGCTGCATCACTGTTACATAAAGCTTAGTCCATTTTGCTAAATGATTGCATGGACCATTTCTGCCATCATATTTTTTTGTTAGCTAGACTTTCTGGAGACCAAACAACATTTTCATCATTCTTCTGTACTTTCACCATTCATCAAAACTGTCTTTATGCATACCCCACCACCATGCAGGCATAGCGCACAATGCCAAATCCAGCACTTGGAGGCGATGCTTCTCAGGAACTTCCCTTTCAAATGCATCAAGAAATTTATCTACATCAATTATACCATCATAATAAGAAAAACTTCTTACCTTGAATGATACATAGTGCAACAATTTAGTCATCCTATTAAAATGCAGCATAGATACTTCATGCAACCTATTCTGCCAATGCTCCATTTATTCATCTGAATCTGATGTATAGGAGCTTCTGTGGTCCCATGCAATTCATCCATCAGTTGTCAGATTGACCTAGTCTTGATATCATGCTATTATCTTATAGATATGGTCCAAATCGTCATAGCTTTCCTCATAATCGCAGACTGGTTCAGTGTAGCACGGTCCTTTTGCAAGGACCAATGGGACTACTATGTAGAGAAATTTCCTTTCAAACAACATTGTTCACTTCTTTAAATTGATTATCTCATTCATGTCAATAGGCCAATCAATTCCCAGGGGTGCACAATATGGATTTTAGTCATCAACAATCTCAATTAATTCAAAATGGCCAATGCGCTTGCTCGTTCTAAATCTGTTTTCACTCCGTGCAATCTCCCCATAGGGATAATCTTCTATTGATTTTCCATTCTCAATTGAATTGGAGACCACTTTAGCCCAAGTTTGCCCATTCTTTCCCATGTCTATTTAGGAAAAACATTCGCATCTAACCCCATATCCAAAATAACTTGATCCATCTCATAGTCTCCTATTTGTGTGGTAAGCCTCATTTCATGCCCTATTCTTGTCTTCTATTTGCCTATTTTTCTGACCGCACAATGTCCTTCAGGAGCAACTTCCTTACTAGTAGACTAATTTATCAGTTCTTGAAGCCCTTTCACCACCTTGTTGTCACGAGAAATATTCATACAAGTCTCTGTTGATCCCTCGAAAATCGATGCATTAACATCGGGGAAAACGACCCAGTCCAAACCTTAAAGCAACTCCTTTTCCGTTTGGTGTGGTGGCTCCAACTAGATATAATGAGACTAGTTTCCAAATGATTTATAAGTGGGATGGATAGGTGATCAATTTTTTAATATCTAATAGGAATGATGAATGATCTATTCTAAAATGCAACAATATAAAAGTAAATAATCTATCCCAGGAAGTCTTTCTTCTAGTGCAATTTTTGATGGTTCTTATTGACAAGTAGGCATATAGATGACTCTACTCATAAATAAAAATATTCATTCATCTGATAATTACTTTGCTCAAGTAGTTGAACAAAGTAATAATTATAACATTATGAAACTAATCTTTATATATTTCTGACACACATATATATGAAAGATAACAACTCTTAAACATTCAATAGTGATAAGTTAAAGAATTGTTGTAAGAACATATACATATATCAATAATAGCAAAATAAATAAATGTTGATTCACATAAAAGCATGAAGCAAAAACATAGATAGTAGTACCGTATGCATTTGAGTCTCCTCTCATATGAATATCATTCAGATCCTACCTTTTAACTTGGAAATACTTTCACAAGAAGCAATGGTGCATCTCACATAAAATCATTCTTCTTCAAAACTCAGAATTCAGGTTTAGTTTTTATAAAAGTCAATATATCGGAACCACAGTAGTGCAACTTCCGATCCAAGTCTTAATAAAAAAATTTGAGGACCCTTTCTGAAAAAATTAAAGGGTCTATAAATACTACTTAAACTAACAAACTATGAAATAAATATGCTCTGCGTTGGTATAACTAAATCACCAAAAATGTGAAAATCATCCAGAAATAGGCATGCTACAATTGGTCAAAAATGGTTCATTATATTGGCTAAACATCTTGTGATTGGAGCTGACAAATGGCGAGCATCAGCTGATGTTCTAGTGGATGACTCATGCATCAGTGTAATTGAGCGGTGTATGTGGCATCATTAAGTTCAGGAATCATATGGCCAATTGCATCGGTGAGGCATTTCATCGCTGTCCGCTGACTATATGGTTTGACAAGGAAAAACCAAAAGGTTTCCCATATTAAACTTTGAATACTTGCAATCAATCTTTCCCTCTGCTCTAGCTCCTGTTTCCACTTCTATTCTAATGCTTTTACTCGTGGAATTTTCCCTGGAGAACACTCTATTATTAAATTTGATAAATAAAGACTATTATTAATTAACTCAATTAGGATGTTGGTTGCCGATCTGCATCTTGATGTCGCTCTTTTTGCCTTCATTAGCTGAGATTTCCATTCAGTAAATAGAATTTCTTTATGCAATTCTAGAATTTGTGGTAGATTCGTAGCTTTTCCCTCTTTAGTTTCTTGCCAAGAGAAAAAAATTGTTAATATTTCATCTGCTTTTTCCAAGTCTAGTCTCATATCTACTGATTTGTAAACCATGGATGATGAAATTTCACACAGAGGAAGAACCAGTGAGATATTATGAAATAATAGGCTCAACTCTCTAAACAATGCCCTGGTAATTTGTAGAGCTTCCAATCTGAATTCTCCCACTTGGGGATATTCCTTGAATCTTTCTATCTGAACTGTTAGTTGAGTGATTTGTTCTTCCTCTGATTTACTTAGTTTTTCATTTAATGATTGCAACTTACTCAATGCTTGGAATAATTCTTGTTGCTTATGAATTTCTTTCTCATCAATCCTTTGCTTTTCTTTGAGCAATCGGTCATTCAATTGGCCATTTAGCTACTTTTGGGCTGCTAATTGTTGTTCCAGCTATTTTATCTTCTGTTTCTCCTCCTATGCCTATGCTTCTAGCAAACTGATTGATTAGTCTTTTTCTTTTAGTAAATTACTGACCTTTGATACTTTATCCATTGTGGTTGTTGTGTATGCTCCAGCATACTGTGAAAGTTTGGTGAGATCTTTAGAAGGATTAACTTCCTATCTCCATACCACATTTGTTATCTCCATTTTTGAAGTCAAAAGAGGAGATTGATCAATTTTCCTCTTTTTCCATTGTCTTTTGATTACAAGCCTATGCTTAGGGCTGTAGAAGATATCTAATGGTGGTATCTCTTCTATGTTTAAAAGAATTTCATAGGAGGGATTTTCAGGGATTATTTCTACATCTTTATGAATCATGGGTGGGCCGCTAGTTCCTTCAGTTAGAACTGTATTGATTACTGACTTCTGAGTAGTAGTCACCTCAGGTGTATTAAATCCTTGAATGCTCTCAGTATTACTAATGATGGAATCAAATTGCTACCATTCCTTGATTAGTTTAGGATTAACATAAATGCCTGAATCAAGGTGTTTGCTACTTGTTTCTTATCTCTACTCCTGCTTTGGCAACTTTTCCTTTTTGGGAACCTTGTCCATTACAGGAGTATTATTAGCAGCTTGCTGTTTACTTTGACTCTGTCGCTGAACTGTTGGAGTTGTAGCTAATAGATCGAAAGGCATAGTTTGCAACCTCTGGGCTCTGAGCCTATTGAATTTTTCTAGTCCCTCTTCTCCATATTTTATACGAGCCAATCCTTTAACCCAATAAAATATTTCAGCTGAAGCAAACAAATCATCAAAATCATCTTCTTCATGATCAAATTTAGTAATTTTAGCTTGAGAAGTAACGTTATAGGCAACCTTCCTTGGGTCAAATTGCCTATTCGGAATGGTGGCAAGATTTAGCATTTCAATCTTCTCTGCCTCTTTCCTTGGATGTTTATAATCATGTAAGGTAAAAATGCCACACCGTATGTGGAATGTAGGCCACATATGTTTCTTGGAATCCCTCAGGGTTTTTGACGTTCCTCCAATTGTTATCTGATATGCTAACTCTCGGGCTAACAGTTTATCAAGAACATATAGAGGAAGAACATGGGGTTTGGTAAGACTACCAAAAAGCCTTACATAACCGAATTTCTCCTCTCCAAACCAGCTACCGACTACTGTTAGGTCAATTGCTACTTCCTAAGATATCCAAGGGGTAGGCTTATTGAAGACAGAATAATATATAGGTAGGACAAAACCATTGCAAATTCTATACAAGTGATTCTTATAGTGGGCCTTCCACAACTGTTTGTGATAGATATGAGTAGGATTAGGATCTCGGGAAGTGCACCTCCATCTGAGTACAGGGTATTTAGAATTAAAACAAATAATATCAAGAATATATGCACTATAGTAAAAATGAGGGATGATCGGGGAAGTTGTATACGCTTTCCTTTTGTATTCTAGTATTTCAGTGGCTATTCTATCAAATAGAATATTTGCCCAATCCATAACATAACCATGAATCACAACTTCCATTAAGGGGACCATATCTATAGTAAATCTTGTAGAATCATGTTGTCCCCATAGTCTACACATCATAGCGCTGGCATAGCAATAAGGAGAAGCTAGTGAGTCAAAAGAATACTTACCCAGTGACTTGTGCTTATGTTTCTCCAGGAAATGCCTCCAATGTCTGATCGGGTCTGATTCCAAGTCATTTCCTTTTGCAAATGCTTTTAGGAATGACATGTTATAGTGCTTCTCGGGCGGAGGTAGATGGTACGTTTTCCTAAGATCTTTAGGTTTAAATGACCCGAATATTTTTCCATTAGCCATGGAAAATGTTCTATCTAAAGTTGGGATTTTCTCGACGATACATCTGACCACATCAGTGTATGGAAAAAAATTTCCCCGCACTACTATCTTGTGAAGGTATGAACAGGCCAGTTCTTTGGGAGTTCCTTTTGATTTACTGGTGGAATCAGATGTGGCTTCCTCTTCCATTCCTTCGGGCTCCTCTGCTTCTATCAAATTGTAGATACTCTCCCAGCTTTCATTTCTTAGACCAAGGCATCTTATATTTGATATTAGTCCCTTCTTAAATGGTTTTGGTTCTTTAGATATAGGAGTTGCCTTGGCCTTCTTAGATTTCTTCCCCATCTTCTCTGGATTCATGAGTTCAAAGAAACTCTGCCCAGGCAATTACAAACCACAACATAGGGATATTGTTGCTAAAATCCAATATGAAAATGAATAGAATTAAGGTAGTTGACATATGATAAGTCAGACACAATCAAGAGCCACCACGAGTGAAATCTTTGAACTATTTACTCTTAATTGTGAAATTAATAGTGGTTCAATCCGTCAATCATGATGAATAAATATCATAAATACTCGTCTCATCGATCATATATTGAATGATTATCTCAAGCATGTCTTTGGATTTTCCCGATTGGTGATCGACGATAAACCACACTTTGCAATTAGGAGTTTCAAAAGGGTAATGCTCCATCATTTAAAATGAATATCGACGATTGCCGATAAAGTGATATTATCATAGGGAGGGGTATGTTTTTGTTAAATCGATTTGATTCATTAACTTAAAAGATTTATGTGTGCAAACCATTTTCTCGAATGTTTTCTTCTTGAGATGTGCGCCTTATTTATTAATCGCAATCAGGGGTTCATCTTGTGTTTTAGCTCTTTGTTATATGACACCTCTGATTACCAATTGCGATTACCTTTATCGGATCAGAGGATTTGATGAGCCCTCTTTTATGTGTATCCCTTTGTCATTGTGATACACTATATCCGATCACTTTATCGCAATGTAGAATTATTTATAATATTTTTCAAAGGAACACTTTATTCAAAGGCTTTACAAATTGGATTACTTACATTGGGCCTTTTGATAAGGGTTTTTCTTATAATGAGATCAACACCAGATTTATTTATCAAATCACAAATCTCACTAAGTTATTTTAAAAGGGACCCATTTCTTATTAAAAATTTTGTGTAAAAGTTTTTAGAAATGGGAGGTTGTTGTACAGCACAACAATTGGCAATTCACTGGAAGAAGCAGTTATCTCTGAGAAAGTAATTCAATATTTTAACCTTCTTAATCTAAAAACTTTAGTGGATAGTGAAAATCTAATATAACTAGGTAATCATAAACTCTGAATATAATGAAAACTATTTTTGCTATCTCTTTCTCATCTCAAAATTACATAAATTCTAAGTTTAAGTAAACCTTTATTGGTTGATAATGATAAAACAAGGGACTTCTCCAACTTAGCTTATATGATGACTCCTTTGTCACAGGTAGAGCCACTGTTGCCAGCAAACATTTATAGTCTCGATAGGGTTACCTTTTAACCATTTAATCATTCATTGTCCCATCCATTTCAGAGTATAATTTAAAAGAATGAATCCAAAAGATATGTTTCCACATATTTTGTGTTGCATTTTTCTCTTTTTCTTATCACTTTATTTTGTAAGATAAAAAGCCACTGTCCTGGTTTGGTGGCTAGTTGTTGACAATGCCATTCACAGGTTGTAATTTAACTGAACAAGCTAGCTCGTGATGAGACCTCTTGTCTTATAATTATAAGCCATTACCCTATTTTGATATGTAGTGGTGGTAATGTCAATCGAACTAGTCCCCTATGATCATAGTAAGCAGACTCATGATGAGACCTCTTATCTCTTATATCAAATATATTTTAGAATTACACTCTGAAAAATCATAAACTTTTATGGATGGGGTGAATAATTTACTCCTTAAGAGAATCATGGATGACAATTTTAAGAGTTGAAGATGCTAAGATTGGATCAGTCTTTGCTTTGTATTGTTGACCTTTTTTAGGCTTTAAAACATAGAATTATTTACATTATTTTCAAGTTTTGAGAAGATTTTACAAAAATAAAAAGGGTTTAAAGAGTTTAATTATACCTAATTTTCTAGAACTTTCTTCTTTTCTTTCAAGGCTTCCATCTATCAAAAGTAAATATTAACACTATTTTTCTTTTAAGTAACATTTTCAAAATAGTAAAAAACCAATAGAGGGCTATTTACAACTTTGTTTTCCAAGAAAGAAACTAAACCAATTATTCACACAAATATAGCTAAAAGTTGAATATTTACAAGGTGAGAAGGGGTTACCTCCTCAAGTGAAGATTTTTTTCAAAATAATCCCATTGATAGGAAGAGAATATCTCTTTCCTGATAGATCTTACAATATGAATGTTGATGGGCCTATCTTCTCATTGATTTGAAATGGTCTGAGCCACATTCTCTAAAATTAGAGTGTTTTCCTTTATCCTCGTCGGCTTTGTCCCATTTCAAAACAAGATCACTAACTTGTAAAAGTTTTGAGCCAGTGGAAGTTGTATCAAGAGAAAACTTAATAATTTGTTGATGCTTCACATGTGTAGTTCGGGATTTCTCCCTTTCTTCTTCTAATTTGAGGATTTGATTATGTCTCTATTGGATATAAGATGAGGGATTTTCTTCAATAAACTGCACTAAGGCTAGTGTTGGAAGTACTAAGTTTGCTGGTATGACAGTCTCCTTTCCATACACCAAATTAAATGGAGAAGTGGTTATTGAGGCCTTTTGTGTTATACGATCTGCCCATAATGCAAATATCAAAGACTTATGCCAATTTTTATGATTCTGATCAGTAGTTCTCTTAATGATTTTGATAAGATTCTTATTAGTGGATTCTGCTAAACCATTACCCTGAGGGTAGTATCTTGCAAAATATTTCAATTTGAATCCTCTTTTAATAGAAAATTCAAGTATGGAATTATCAGAGAAATAAGATGCATTATAAAAAATAAGAGCATTTTGAACACCAAATCTGGTAATGATGAACTAGTCTATGAACTCAATGATTGCCTCAGAGTTTGATGTCTTCAAAGGAATTGCTTATACCCAGTTAGTAAACTAATCCATAGCTGTAAGGATATACCTATGATGTTTGGATGGATGTGGAATAATTTCTTCAATGATATCCAATCCCCACTGTTCAAAAGGCTCTTCAATGTTGACTAGTTGCAAAGGAAAATTTGGCTTTCTTTGTCTTCCACTGGCAGTTTGACATGTTCTGCATTTTCTTACATACTCATGAGTATCTTTAAATAAGGTGGGCCAATAATACCCTGCATGAATAATTTTGTGAGCTGTTGTATTAGCTCCAAAATGTAATCCTGCTGGACCATCATGTAATTCATGCAAGACCTTTTGTGCTTTAGGTTTTGCTAAGAATCTTAACAAAATCGAATCATAATTCCATCTAAACAACACATCATCAACAATTATGAAGTTTTTTGCTTTCATTCTTATGGCACGTTTATTTTTATAGGAAATATTAGAAGGAGCATATCCATTTTTCAAATAAAATATTAAATCTTCATATTAGGATTCAGGATTGATAGTACTTATCTCATTGATCTCTTCAATATTGTTGGTACCTTCATGTTCCTGAATATTAGAAGCTCCTACTAACAACCTGCAAAAACCTTGGCCTTTGACAATCTTTGTTGGTGTAATGTCCAACTCATGG
>APFE031147163.1:34073-49065 GCA_000404065.3 Pinus taeda | reverse complement strand
CTTGTAATGTGATGACCCAGTTTTCCCTTTTTTCTCCCAATTCCCTTTGCAATAGCAATTGTCTTACTGCTGAAAAAGGGACTATAACTTTTGTGTGAGGCTTTAAGAGAAAGGATCTAAAGTGTTTAATAGTTTTGAATACAACAAAGGCTTGATTTTCAACTTCAGAGTAATTAAACTCAGCACCTTGAAGATTTGAACTATAAAATGATATTGGTGCTTCCAAGTTTTGATCATTGATTTGTGTCAGTACTGCTGCATAAGATGAATTAGATGCTAGAGTATATAAAATAAAATTATTTGAAAAATTGGGAGTGTTTAATGCAGGAGCATTTATGAGTGCTTGCATGATTGAATCAGAAACCTCCTTTTGTATATGCCCCCATTTAAAAACTGATTTTTTCTTGATCATAATTTGTAATGGTAAAACAATCTGTGAAAAATCTGGAACAAATCTTTTTACAAAATTTATTTGACCTAAAAATGATTGCATTGATTTTTTATTATGTGGAAATGGAATATCAGAAATCTCTTTGATTCTATCTGGATCGATATAAATACCATATTTTGAAACAACGAACCCCAAGAGCTTACCTTCGTCAAGAGCAAAAAATGACTTAGGATTCAGTGAAATCCCATACCCTTTACAACGTTCAAAGATGTAAATGATTTGCTCTTTTCTTAGAGAAGACAATAATGTCATCCAAATAGACAACTACTGATTTATTAATCAGACCTTTGAATGATATATCCACTACTCTTTGGAAGGTAGCTCCAACATTAATTAAACCGAAACGCATTTTTTGATAGGCATAAGTTCCCCACTTTGTCCTGAAAGTAGTCTTCAGTCTGTCATCAGGGTGCACCAAGATTTGGTTATACCCTAAAAAACCATCTAAGAAAGACATTAATTCAAAACCAGCTACTGAATGCAAAGTTTACTCCATTGTTGGTAGTGGGAAGTTATCTTTTTGACTTGCCTTATTAAGATTTATGAAATCAATGAAAATTCTAATGTCACCATTCTTCTTTCTCATGGGCACTAAGTTGGACACCCAATTTGAATGTCTATTAGGAAAAATTATCTTAGCCTTCAAGAGTTTGTTTAACTCAGCTTTTATCTAATTTTCAAGGTTTGGATGAATTTTCCTTAATTTCTATTGTACTGGTTTTTCTTCAGATATCATTGGAATTGTATGTTGTATAATATAAGTATCATATGATTTCAAGTCATCATAATTATAAGCGAAGACATTTTTATATCTATTAAATAACTTGATAAATGCAAATCTTTCTTCTGAAGTGAGTCCTAATCCTAGATTGATATTTTGCGGCTTTTCCTTGGTGCCAAGATTTATTAATTCAAATCTTAAAGTAGGAATTTGAAGTTTTGAATTAGTAACCTGTTTAAACCTATCTTTGATGTCATAAAGGTCTTCAAGTTTGACCATTGGTTTATGTATTGAATTTTCTTCCATTTTTTCTTCATTTGAAGATCATGCTCACTTTCATCAATAATTTGATCATCATAGGACTTATCAGAAGTTAAGAAATTTAAAATTTCATCGTCATGATTGAATACTCACCAGTTAGTGACATTATCAGGAACTGATGGTCTGAAAATTAACTCTACTGAAAAACTATTGGGACTGTAATCTTCAGATGGAAGGAGCTTGGAAGCAACATTGGCTAGTAAATCTACTGTTGTGTTTTGAGATCTCGGAATGGGAGAAAAATTAAATGCTAGAAAATGAGATACAAGGTCTTGCACCAAGGATTAATAATGTTTAATGCGAATAGAAAGACAATATATAGTATTTTTTATTTTCTTTATAACAATTTAAAAGTCATCGAACACTTTCAAATATTGTACCTTAAGACCTATTGCTTTGTAAAGTCCTTGAATCAAGGCTTCATATTCAACAGTATTATTTGTGCACTTGAATTCTAATCTACATGATAACATAGTCTTATCTCCTTCAGGACTAACTAAAATACATCCTGCTCCTGCACCGTCATTAGATTTAGACCCATCAAAATATAATGATCAAAATAAAGGTTTATCTATAGTTTTATTTACAATTTCCTCAACAATTTTAACACACCTTGATGTATCTATTTGGGAAAAGTTTCCAATTTGAGATGTGAAATTATTAACTTAGAAAGGTGATGATTGAGCACTAAACTTATCAAAGAATGATTCAGATGAGTAGTTACCAAGAATATTATTGTTGAATGCTATAGGTTGCTTTTCTTGTTCAAACTCTGTTACAGTATGAGTCATATGTTTCTCCTGATCAATCTTGATCTAGTTTGGCTTCCCTTTATAGGGAAGCCACATGTGAGACCAATCGGTAGAAATGTAACCATGAAGTTTGTCAGACCAATCTCTACTTAAAATCAAACCATAAAACTCAGGAATATCAACAATTAGTATATCAATTCTCTGAACCACTCTTGGGTCAGCTGATAAGCTAATGGTAGCTGAGTTGATTTCTCCTAACACTCGGACCTTAGTTCTATCCAATTGGACAATATGCACTGTAGACTTTTGGGGTTCAATATTTAGTTTAGAACATACCGACGTTGGCATTATATTCGATGAAGCCCCTGAGTCTATCAGGAAATTGTGTATATTTCTATTATAAATCTTGTAGGTCAAGAGAAAAAGAGGAGTATGGGAATTTGATCTATCTCTGACTAGAATAGCTTCAGTAGCTTCTACTATACCAGCTGGTGGCTTACCTATGTCATTCGTAGCTTTGGACAATACAACATTGGGAAGAGGAGAAGAAGGTACTGCATTTAATTCATTGAGCAACAATTTTTGTTGATGTTTAAGCTTACTAAGATCAAACATAGTGATATTTTCTTTCGTTTTCTTCATGTCTTCAATGATGTTGTAATCCATAGAGTCTACAACTACTAATGTTTTAGATGATGAAGGTGGATTGGAAGCTGATGGCTGATTTTGAGAAGGTATCACTACAAACTTCTTTATGGGAGCCCTTTCTTTAGTAGTAGTACCCATGTTCTTTTTTCTCTGAGTTTCTTGAACAGGTTCAGGAGTTCCTTTACTCCTGGTACTTACTGGAAAAGCTTCCTATTCATTTTCAGTATCAGAATTGGGTAAAATGAAGTCTCATATCCCATGACATTCTACAGCTTCGTCTTCTTTAGTTTCTTCACATGATAAGACTGTATCTTCTTCTTCATAGTTCTCAGCGTTTGACTTTGTGTTGGATATAGCATTAGGGGATTTTGATTTTGGTTTCTTAAAGTTTCTAAATGGCTTCCTAGTTGAGGTCTCAGCTACTTGTTTCTTAATTTCTATCATTTCATCTGACCTAGTTTTTATAACTTTTTGGAGACCTTCCATATCATATGGATCTTTAGCCATTTTCTTCTTTGAATAATCTTTGAAAGTAACTTTTTTAGATTTTCTATCTTCAAGAGCAGATTTCTTTTCTAAGGTGTTGATACGTTTTTCCATAGCAATTGCCTCTTTCATGTTCTCTACTAAAGTAGGCTTTGCAGCTCTATCCACAAAGATAGCTATGTTTGAAGGTAAGGCTGATATGTCCCATTCACTTCTAACATATTCACTAGGTTTTGAGGTAGTAGGAATCTTATTTAGGAGTTTATTAAATCGTGAATTAAACTATTTTATAGGCTCTCTAGATTCTGTTTTAAGATTTGAGAGATCGTTGATTAGCGTTGTTATGGATCTATCATCACCATATTTAGTTAAGAACTACTCTTCAAAAATATGCCAACTAGTAATGGATCTTGATGGTAACAAAAAGTACCAAGACCCGGCTGATCCTTGTAGGGTATACTGGAAAATCCTAACAACCACGTCTTCTTCAGTAAATCCTTTTAATTTGACTAACAACATAAGGTTGTTTATGTGTTCATCTACCTGAACGCATACATCTGGATTGAATTTTGGCAACCATTTCTTGGGATGAGCTGGCAATGGGTTCAATGGCATAGGCATTATGACTGAACCAGGATTGTTCCATGGGTTCTGTGCCATTGTTGAGCTAATAATGGATGATAGCATAGATGAAGTTACAAACGGTTGGGAAGGAGTGGATATTGAAGTTCCAGATGGTTGAGAAACAGATGTTGAAGTTCCAATACCTTGTTGAATGACAATATAGAGTGGGGGAGTGGATGGTTGACTTTGCAATGGAGAAGCTGAAATGGATGATGATGATGAAAAAGTTTCGCTATCAGACCCTTCAATTGTCTTCCTTGCTCTTTTTATTTTATTCAAACGTAATTCAGTAGGTTCAATACCAAGTTTTTCACTCTGAAGTCTAGTGAGGGGATGAGAAAGAATAGATTACGAAGTCACATTACCTTGATATAAATCATATTTCTGTGGTGATATTGAGAATCCTTGAAGTTTATGAATTAGAGACTGTACTTTAGGATATTCTAGAGTTGATTATCTGAGATGTTTTGGGGTTGAGTAGTGGTTTTTGTTTCCTCAACTTCTCGCTTAGAAACTGGAGATTTAGCATGTGAGGGAGAAGTCGAAGGTGAGGTGGAGGGAGATTTACTCTCAGAATGGATTATAGATTTTGATTTTCTCACCATTCACAATTCATGCCCTCCTCGTAGTGCCAAAAATGTTGATGCATCTAAAATCGCTGCATCAACATCAGGGAAAACCAATCGATCGGACCTTAAAGTAGCTCTTTTTGTGTTTGGTGTGGTGGCTTTGACTAGATATAATGGGACTAGTTTCCCAATGTTTTATAAGTGGGATGGATAAGTGATCAATTTTTTAATATCTAATGGGAATGATGAATGATCTATTCTAAAATGAAACAATATAAAAGTAAATAATCTATCCGGGGAAGTCTTTCTTCTAGTGCAATTTTTCATGGTTCTTATTGACAAGTAGGCATATAAATGACTCCACTAATAAATAAGAATATTCATCCATATGATAATTACTTTATTCAAGTAGTTGAACAAAGTAATAATTATAATGTTATCACACTAATATTTATATATTACTGACACACATATATATGAAAGATAAGAACTCTTAAACATTCAATAGTGATAAGTTAAAGAATTACTGTAAGAATATATATCTAATATATATATTATATATATATATATAATATTATAATATATATATATATAATATATATATATATATAATATATATATATATATATCAATATAGAAAAATAAATAAATGTTGATTCACATAAAAGCATGAAGCAAAAACACAGATAGTAGTACCGTATGCATTTGACTCTCCTATGATATGAATCGCATTCAGATCCCACTTTTTAAATTGGAAATACTTTCACAAGAGGCAATAGTGCATATCACATAAAAGAATTCTTCATCAAAACTCAGAATTCAGGTCCAGTTTTTATAAAAATAAATATATCAGAAGCACAGTAGTGCAACTTCTGATCCAAGTCTTAGTGCAAAAATTTGAGGACTCTTTCTAGAAACATGAAAGGGTCTATAAATACTACTTAAACTAACAAACTATGAAATAAATATGCTATGCATTGGTATAACTAAATCACCAAAAGTGTGAAAATCATCTGGAGATATGCATGTTGCGGTCGATCAAAAATGGTTCATTGTATTGGCTAATCATCTTGTGATTGGAGCTGACAAATGGCGAGCATTGGCTGAAGTTCTGGTGGACGACTCATGCGTGAGTGTAACTGAGTGGTGTATGTGGCATCATTAAGTTTGGAAATCATATGGCCAATTGCATCGGTGAGGCATTTCATCATTGTCCACTGAATATATGGTTTGACAAGGAAAATCCAAAAGGTTTCCCATGTTAAACTTTGAATACCTATGATCAATATTTCCCTCTGCTCTAGCTCCAATTTCCACGTCTGTTCTAATGCTTTTACTGGTGGAAGTTTCCCTGGAGAACACTCTGTTATTAAATTTGATAAATAAAGACTATTATTAATTAACTCAATCAGGTTGTTGGTTGCCAATCTGCATCTTGTTATTGCGCTTTCTGCCTCATTAGCTGAGGTTTCCATTCAGTAAATAGAATTTCTTTGTGCGATTCCAGAATTTGTCATAGACTAGCAACTTTTCCCTCTTTAGTTTCTTGTCAGGAGAGAAAATTTGTTAATCTTTCATTTGCTTGTTCGAAGTCCAGTCTCGCATCTATTGATTTGTCAACCATGGATGATGAAATTTCACACAGAGGAAGAACTAGTGAGATGTTATGACATAATAGGCTCAATTGTCTAGACAATGCCCTGGTAATTTGTAGAGCCTCCGATCTGAATTCTTCCCCTTGGGGATATTCCTTGAATCTTTCTATATGAGTTGTTAGTTGAGCGATTTTTTCTTCCTTCGATTTACTCAGTTCTTTATTTAATGATTGCAACTTACTCAATGCTTGGGATAATTCCTGTTGCTTATGAATTGCTTGCTCATCAATCCTTTGCTCTTCTTTGAGCAATTACTCATTCAACTGGCCATTTAGCTACTGTGGGTTGCTAATTGCTGTTCCAGTTGTTCTATCTTCTGTCGTTTCTCTTGTTCCTGTGCTTCTAGCAAATTGATTGCTTGGTCTTTTTCGTTTAGTAAATTACTAACCTTCGATGCCTTATCCATTGTGGTTGCTGTGTATGCTCTAGCATACTGAGAAAGTTTGCTGAGATCTTCATAAGGATTAATTTCCTCTCTCCATACCACATTTTTTATCTCCATTTGCGAAGTCAAAAGAGGAGATTGATCAATTTTTCTCTTTTTCCTTTGTCTTTTGATTACAGCCCTATGCTTAGGGCTATATAATACATCTAATGGTGGTATCTCTTCTATGTGCAAAACAATTTCATCGGAGGGATTTTCAGGGATTATTTCTACATCTTTATGAATCCTAGATGGGCTGCTAGTTCCTTAAGTCGGAACTGTGTTGATTATTGACATCTGAGTAGTAGTCACCTCAGGTGTGTTGAATCATTGAATGCTCTCAGTATTACTAATGATGGAATCAAATTGCTGCCATTCCTTGATTAGTCTAGGATCAACATCAATGCCCGAATCAAGGTGTTCGCTACTTGTTTCTTGTCTATGCTCCTACTCTAGAAACTTTTCCTTTTTGGTAACCTTCTCCACTATAGGAGTATTATCAACAACTTGTTGTTTACTTTGACTCTGTGGCTGAACTGTTGGAGTTGTAGCTAATAGATCCAAAGGCAAAGTTTACAACCTTTGGGCTCTGAGCCTATTGAATTTTTCTAGTCCCTCTTCTTCATATTCAATACGAGCCAATCCTTTAACCTGATAAAATATTTCAGTTGAAGCAAACAAATCATCAAAATCATCTTCTTCATGATCAAATCTAGTAAGTTTAGCTTCAGAAGTAACGTTATAGGCAACCTTCCTTGGGTCAAATTGCCTATTCAAAATGGTGGCAAGATTTAGCATTTGAATCTTCTCTGCCTCTTTCTCTGCATGTTTATAATCATGTAATGTAAAAATGCCACATCGTAAGTGGAATGTAGGCCACATATGTTTCTTGGAATCCCTCAGGGTTTTTGACGTTCCTCCAACTATTATCTGATATGCTAACTCTCGGGCTAATAGTTTATCAAGAACATATAGAGGAAGAACACGGGGTTTGGTAAGACTACCAAAAAGCCTTACATAAGTGAATTTCTCCTCTTCAAACGTGCTACCCACTGCTATTAGATCAATTTCTACTTCCTAAGATATCCTAGGGGCAGGCTTATTGAAGATAGAATAATATACAAGTAGGAAAAACCCATTGCAAATTCTGTATGAGTGATTCTTATAGTGGACCTTTCACAACTGTTTGTAATAGATATGATTAGGATTAGGATCTTGGGAAGTCCACTTTCATCTGAGTATGGGGCATTCAAAATTAAAACAAATAATATCAAGAATATATGCACTGTAGTAAAAAAGAGGGATGATCTGCGAAGTTGTATACGCTCTCTTTCTCTATTATATTATTTCAGTGGTTATTCTATCAGATAGAATATTTGCCCAATTGATAACATAACCATGAATTGCAACTTCCATTAGAGGGACCATGTCTATAATAAATCTTGCAGAATCATGTTGTCCCCATAGTCCACACATCATAGCGCCAGCATAGCAATAAGGAGAAGCTAATGAGCCAACAAAATACTTACTCAATGACTCGTGCTTATGTTTCTCTGAGAAATGCCTCTAGTGTCTAATCGGGTCCAATTCCAAGTCATTTTTTTTTGCAAATGCTTCCAGGAATGCTTTGTTATAGTGCTTCTTGGATGGAGGTAGATGGTACATTTTCCTGAGATCTTCAGATTTAAATGACCCGAATATTTTTCCATCGGCTGTGGAAAATGTTCTACCTGAAATTGGGATTTTTTCGACGATCCATCTAACCACATCAGTGTATAGAAAAATTTTGACCCACACTACTATCCTATGAAGGTATGAACAGGGTAGTTCTTTGAGAGTTCCTTCTGATTGACTGGTGGAATCGGCTATGGATTCCTCTTCCATTTCTTTGGGCTCCTTTGCTTCTATCAAATTGTAGATGCTTTCCCACCTTGCATTTCCCAGACTAAGGAATGTTGTCTCTGATATTAGTCCCTTCTTGCTCGGTTCTGGTTCTTTAACTATAGGAGTTGCCTTGGCCTTCTTAGATTTCTTCTCCATCTTCTCAGGATTCATGAGTTCAAAGAAACTCTACACAGGCAATTACAAACCATAACGTGGATATTGTTGTTGAAATCCAATATGAAAATGAACAGAATTAAGGCAGTTGACATATGATAAGTTGGGTGCAATCAAGAACCACCACGAGTGAAATCTTTGAAGGATTTACTCTTAACTGTGAAATTAGCAGTTATTCAAGCCGCCAATCGTGATGAATAAATATCTTAAATACACATCTCATCAATCATATATTGAATGATTATCTAAAGCGTGTCTTTGGATTTTCCTGATCAGCAATCGACGATAAATCACAAATTGCAATCGAGAGTTTCAAAAGGGTAAGGTTCCATCACTTGCAATGAATATCTCTGACTAGCAATAAAGTGATATTATAATAAGGTGGGATATGTTTTTGTTAAATTGGTTTGATTCATTAACTTTGAAAGATTTATGTGTGCAAACCATTTTCACGAATGTTTTCTTCTTGAGATGTGCGGCTTATTTATTGATCGCAATTGGGGGTTCATCTTGTGTTTTAGCTCTTTTTCATATGACACCTCCAATTGTCGATTTCAATTACCTTTATCAGATCAAAGGATTTGATGAGGACTCTTTTATGTGTATCCCTTTGTCATTGTGATATGTGATCTCCGATCGCTTTATCACAATATAGAATTATTTATAAAATTTTTCAAAGGAACACTTTATACTTTATTCAAAAGGCTTTACAAAATGGATTACATACATTGGGCCTTTTGATAAAGGTTTTTCTTAGAATGAGGTCAATACCAGATTTATTTATGAAAATTATCATGAATCTCACTAAGTTTATTTTAAAAGGGACCCATTTCTTATTAAAAATTTTGTGTAAAAGCTTTTAGAAATGGGGGGTTGTTGTACATCACAACAGTCTCCAAGAGAGTGCTAAGCATGTAGGGGTCAACTTCTTCAGATGGCTTATCCTAACTTCTAGAGGCAGAGGCCTCAGTGAAGCTTTTCTTTGCTTCCATGAATGTTTCCTCTGGGCACTCCAAGTCAAACCCCATTTCTTTCTCCAGAACCTTGTTAACCCACTCACTTTATTCAGGCTACTTTCCTTTATAATCACCAATCATCATTCCACTTTGCAGCACACTATTCACATTGGGATCCTCTGGGCTCAACCCTCATCATTTGTAAATTATGGGTGGGCTGCTAACACTGCGCCTTCTTCTCTTGCATCTTAGCTATCAGTATAGGGCATTCTTCTATCGTGTGGTCAAACTGAGTGCAGTATCAGCAAGATGGACATGTTTTGCTCGTACATTCCTACACATAGTTTCCTTGTATTATGCAATTGTATCCAATAACTAGCCCGATACCTCTACTAGGTCCTCCTCCTCCTTGGCCTTGTCCGCAAAACAAATATCCTTCACGTGCTCCCCCAGTGCGTTGATTCAGAGGCCGACTTTCTATCTACATTCAATACGTGGGAATTATTTCCATCATCAACTCATAGCTATGGCAGTTACGCTCATCATGGCCCACCAATTTATAGAAATTGTAGAATAACTGTTGTGGTGCCTACACAAATTTTTGCAAGAAGTGTCAATTTTCTACTACATGTTTTCTTTCTAGTTGATAGATATCACACCACAGAGTGCACCCTGTACTTGGTCCTGCTGGGGCTTCCTACCTCAGAGGCATGGACCCTCCCCCTATGATATAATTCACGATAATAGGGAAATGATCCTTATCATGCCCCTCGTTTCTACATCTGAGGCACCAAACTTCTTCGCGCACCTCATGTCTAGCCGCTTTTTCCTTCTTCAAGCTCTGTAATTCCACATGAATCTGTTGAACTCCCAACATCGCATCCTGGATAAGGGTCTCATGTAATCTCATTGTGATCTCCAGTGCTTCCACCTGATTCCCTATCTTTTGTTGTGACAAACAAATCCTTAAGTGAGGTAGGAGTGCGACTATAAACCAATCACAGTGTTGACTGCCTAGGAGATTCATATCAGCTTTGTAGATTCTGTACTTCAGTCTATGATCTAGCTCCCATGGATTTTCACTAGTCCTCATCGCTATTTCGTTGAATCTAATGACTGATTGTGATTCAGACTTAGGCCTACCAAATTCCTTATTCAAAGTAGTCTGAGTGTCTGCTAACGATTCCAATGGGTTATCTATGCAGTAATTCTTGTACCATGTCAACAAGCAATCTTGTAGAGCGATAACCAACTACGCCTTATTTATAGGATCATTTCTAATATTCAACACCGTCCATACAACCTTTGCAACAAACCAAAACTGATATGGGTCCTCACTGCCCAAGCCCTTGAAAACATGCAACTTCATTGTATTCAACATATTGAATAGTGGCGGAGGTGGTGGCGGTGTGGGTGAAGGTGTATGTTGTGGAGGTGAAGGTGGAGGTGGCATGGGCGGATGTGGTATTCGCAGAAAACCCTACTTTATCTACTATAATGCACTTAATAGTTAGGCCTGTACCACTCCCTCATTGTCACTCGAAGGAGGTTCTATCAGTGGGCTTTATTTAGGACCTGCTCTTTCCTAACTTCTAAAGATTCATCCACTTCGTGTAGATCCAAACATCAAGGCAGTGACATAACGCACTTTTCACACAAGAGCATTTTAATCCAAGTATTCAAAGATTTCAAATACTTACCTCGTGGTCCTTTGAAAAAGCTTCTCTTTGCTTCACTATAGTTGACTGAGGTATTGACTGCGACTTCAGCCACAAATCCTCCTATGATTCGATCAAGCCAATGATCGAGAGAGTGCATGATATTACCTTCACAGGCTTCCAACCTCCTTGCTAGCTCTAGGGTCCACACTATTGGACCGTTAAGCCTCCACCTTTCTTGGTCGTCTGCCAATTTAGTGATCCACTCGTATAGCTCAGTAGAGAAGGTGTAGAAGAAGATCTCATGTATCTCTTTGTATAAGCATATGTCCAATCACTATTCTTTTGTCAGGTGTCGATTTTCGTTTTCTTGCACTGCAAATTCATGGATCTTTCTATCCAGCCACTTCTCAATTTCTTTATTCGTTGGAATCTAGTGATGTGACATCACACATCTCTTTATGTAGATCTTGATCCCGATGACAGAACCATTTGTTGGCTTACTGGGTCCTGAACTAGGTTCAGAGTTAGTTGCAGCAAACAAATCCCTACACTATTGGCCCTTTCGGCATCAATCCATTGAGTGCAGACTAAAGTCTCACCTAAAGTAGTATGGGGGGATGTTGGAACCATCTTTTCACACCTACATATTAGCATTATGTCATTATATGACCTAAATCTGCCTTCGCATAGATCGATAAGCCTTAAAGGCTTATGGATATAAATTCCTTGACTCAGCCTCTAGACCTTCAAGAAGGTCTCTATCTGTCTTTCCTGGACATTGGATAGGCTAATCTACTGCTTACACACCTCAGGAATTACTCTTAACCCAATAATTAATTAATTCAGCCTAAGTGTTCAATAACTTTAACAAACAACAAGATAATCTTCACAAAAACAATTAACATTAATTGTGTTCATGTAACAATTTAAATGATGTAAATTCATGCATCAGTATATTAATATTTTATAAACCCATCATTCATCATAGCATAAAGCATATTCATATCAAATATAATTAAAGAGATAAACATGGGTATTTCTACAACAATCTTCTTTATTAATGTTCAATTCAACTTAAAAACTCAAGACTTCCCTGTGCACTCAGCTGCAGGGGTCCGCACATTTAGCTATGGACTCTACTCTAAACCTCTACGCACACAGCTATAGAGCCTTTCTTCTTACTCTTCCTCATTAATTCTTTAGACTTCTCCCATAGAACAAATTCATTTGACATCCTAAGAGACACCTATTTATACAATCCCATGGTCCACGGACAATGGGTAGATCCTCAAAAAAATGAATCAACTTACATAAAGAAGGGTAAAACCCTTTATAACTCTTTAATTATCTACATGCTCCGCGACCATAATTTGTTGAGAATTTACATATTTATACAACAAAACTTGGTCTTTTACTCCAAAATTGACCCTAGGGGACCCCATCCCAATAGATGTTAGGGTGAGAACACATAGGATCCTGTCAATCAGTTCCCTCACTAAGGCTAGAACCAAGAACTAAGTCTAGCTAGAGATTGATGGGTATATGGAGTAGCTAAGGCGAGAGGCCATGAAAGATTACTCGGATCTGAGCACACATAACATGCAAAAGTACATTGGTGGTCCTGTCATGGTCAACACCATGTTGCGCACACTTTAGGATGAATTGGATACAGGTTCCAAGAACATATACCTGGATGTTATGGAGGTAAGAGTCTGCTATGAGAAAAACCTCATCAAGTAGTTTGGAGACATCATCACACAATACCAATATTGGCGTCAATATGAGACTGAGAAGCACCAAGTGGCGATTTTCGTGTTGGTATTTCCCCAAACTTTGGAGTCATAGTGTTTTTTATTGTTAGGTTGTCTCTAGCCTATTTTTTCTTACATGGGTACATGTGTAAAATGTAATATTATTTGTAGATATGTGGTAAGTGAAATTCCAAGTGTCATTAGTGGAATGTGAAAAGCCAAAAATTTTATGTAATGAGTTATTTGTAAATAAGTTGAAGAGTCATGAGGGTAGTCAAAGAGTCACAAAGGGGAATGTCAAGGGTCACCCCACCCTTTGTTATAAATAGAACCTCATAACTCATAGAATAGGCTTTTGGGAGCCAAGCTTTTGGCTAGGCTTAGGCTTAGGAAAGGCTTGGGAGTATTGTGACGAGCCTTGTCTTCTCCACAGCATAGAGCGAGTATACATCTTTGGAGGACCAGGTGTTCTTGCTTGTAATGTTCTGCTATTGGGGCTAGTGGTCATTCATGGTGTATGTCTGGATGGAACTTTCACTTATAATAATAATATCATAGCCAACACACTTTCATGCATATGTTTTTCTTTTTGTTGGACTATTCTTGTTTCTTTAGCAATATATGTTGTTTAGCTTACACATTTTCTTATGAACTACTTTTTATGCAATTGTATGCATCTTGTTGAATTAACCTATCACTTTAATTTGTGGACTATTCCACATTTTAGCTTGTGATGTCATTCCATTCATGTGTTACTTTGAAGTTTGGTACTATTACAAGCTTCTAAGTTGTGCACTTCCTTTTCCCCTCTGCGTGTAAGAACCTTCATGCATCACACTTGACTCTTCATAGAGTCACACACTTGCTCTGATTGAAAGTTATCATACTTCGCTTTGCACGCTACCACGGTCAAGGAATTATACTACTACCCACTGCTAGGACTCCTAATATAAATGATTTTAGGTCTAGTGTGGACTTCTTATCGAGGAGATCCCCTAAATGTTTGCAGGTAGAACACTGTCAATAGGAGGCTATCTTGTCTACACAATCAAGCTAGATTAGCATGATATAACTTCAAAACCTATCAACTCAACATTAAATAAGGTCATGATATCCATAACAGTAACTAACTAACATGCTCACATCGAAAATTCATAAACAATTTTCATTCTTGTGTAACAATCACATATGCATCATAAGTCTAGATTAGTACAATGTAATATCACAAATACGTTGAATCATACCTGAATGTCATAACCCTGACCATCAAGTTAAATAACATGTAAAAACAAAAAATTAACATATAGCATACTCATCAACAACATATAACATAATCATCAAGTGATATAACATAAAACAACAACAACAATGCATATAACAACATGTTACTATCATTCATGCCTATCTGACACATATGCATATGTCTACACTAATTGACTAGCATCTACCATGCATGTAACCACAACAACAATCAAACAACAAACATGTACATAACCCTAATTCATATAACAATCTAGTAACTAGCATACCTACATGCCAAACATACAATAGTTGTATGGTGATCTCCTCTTACCCACAAAACCTAGTGTTGCAATCTCACTCGGATAGTCTACATCTCCTGCTTTATCTCAACCAACTCATTAGTATCATAACATACCAATAACATGATGATGACCTAATTGCATACAATGACTTCACAATGCATGTTTGACCTACCACATATTGTTATGAACCCAGCTCAAGAAAAGATAGAAAAGATAGATCAATGCCTTAGAATTCAACATCTTCGAGGGGGCAACCTCCTTTACATTACATAAATGAACAATTCTTGGATGATTCAAATGAAAAGACCTCCTTTCTATATATATGAGTCTAAGGGGTCATAACATAATCAGAGCCTACATAACAATAATAA